>JAVQJG010000903.1:0-14503 GCA_036024015.1 Craterocephalus amniculus | reverse complement strand
TATCTATCTATCTATCTATCTATCTATCTATCTATCTATCTATCTATCTATCTATGACAGTGGTATCAGTGTGTTCCTACAGCAGGCTATGGATGCTTGCTTGTCACATGTTCTCATTGGTCAAAGGTTTTGGTCATATTTGTCCACAGCTTGAGGCACAGGACAGTATAGCTGGAGGTCTGTGCAGCTGCTTAGTGTAGGCACTGCTACACTATAAAAAGAAAATAGAACACAGTTTTTTCCTCTCAAGTGACAGTTTTACAGATGAGCGTTGAACTAAATTTGCGTTTCTGTTTTATATTTTCGGTCCTGCAGCCATATTAGCGTCTTTGACTTTTCTGAGTTTGTTTCTGATTCTTGAGAACAGATATAGCAGCATATTGCGAGCATCCCTGCTTATCCACTCTGTCAGAAAAGCCCCACCGACAGTAAGGCCTGATTGCAGTAGGAGCAATTACTGTAAGATGCTTAAACTAAGTTTACTGTAGCAAACTAACACTAGCAATTCGTAAATTGTCAAAAATATACCTGAAGTCAGAAATGTGCACACTCTTAAAAAACAACAGCAGACACACAGGGATGGATGTGTAGACTTAAACATAATGCAACATCCACATCCACTGGCACCCACACAAATACATCCACTTGCCTTCGCTGTCTCATGCAGAGCCAACTACCAGCTTAGCTGCCAAGCTATTATCTTAGCATGGGCGGTGAGTGAAAAATGCAAATGCTCAAACGTTCGTCCATCTAAAATTTGAAACTGTCATCGCAAAGCTGAAAGCAATTTCTAAAAACTGAGGCTCTAACTCAGTGGAAAGCCATTATGGAAGTCAGAAGAGAGTGAGAGCGAGAGGATTAACAGACTCTTCCATTAGAAAACCAATAACTACTGGTTGAACTAATCTCCCATGATGTTTTAATAAATCACCCGC
Organism: Craterocephalus amniculus; assembly: GCA_036024015.1. Taxonomy (NCBI): domain Eukaryota; kingdom Metazoa; phylum Chordata; class Actinopteri; order Atheriniformes; family Atherinidae; genus Craterocephalus; species Craterocephalus amniculus. Next base: position 13,568 of record JAVQJG010000903.1, on the reverse strand, counting down.
TTCCCTGACATTGAGAACGATCTTGCTCCTCCCGCTGGACTTTGTGTCTGGCTCTCATGGAGTAGCCGCCTCTCTTTCTCTGATTGTCCTTCAAAGCCATAAAGCTATTTTTGATATGCAGGCAGCAACACGCACTGTGTTAACGCCGAGCCATTTATAGCCATCTGCTTTAGTAGGCAAATGGGGAAAAGAAAGACAAAAAAACACAAAAAAACAAAACACAAAAATCAAACAGACTGAGATAAAATACACAATGACTTTGTTGTCCCTTATGAGGACAAAAAAAAGAGCGTGATCTAAATTTAACATTAGCAAATTATATTTCCGAGCAGGTTTTCTTTGGATAGATTGATTACAGTTGTCTCGTTTCCAAAGTCATCTTCATGCAACTGATAAGATTACACAATGTAAATCAAATTGAAATAAAGGCCTATGGGAAACATTGTATTAAGACTATAACTGAATATTTGTTCATTCTACCCAAGTGTTGACTTCATCAATCAGTTCTGTGCTTCTTCGAACCCACTTGCATGTTCCTGGTCTCACCTCATCAGCAAACCAATCCAAAGGAACCCAAACAGCATAAGCAAAATCAAATCACACCGTCTGAATCAAATTGAATCATTAGATCAGTCAGCATGACGGAGGAAATGTGCCAGGCTAATGATCTAGTGATTAGGTCTTCATGTGTGTGTGTGAGGCATTTCGCGTGCGTATGTGTGTGTTTTCTTTGTTCTAATGGGTTTCTTCATAACCTGATGGCATGTGTCTAGATGCTGCACGCCCAAGAGCACCTGAGTGGCAGTGCTTATTGTGGTGTGTTGAGACATACTCACCCAGCACGATCAGGTTGACCTGGCTCCAGTGGTACTTTCCCCCAGTCTTAACTTTGCAGTAGTACTCCCCGGAGTCGGTCAGCAGCAGGTCGCTAATCAGTAGGGAGGCATCACCCCCCAGGTACTCCCCAGCAAAGGAAAGACGGTTGGCATCGCTGGCTGTGGCCTCATTGGTGTACACCTGGCCACCGAAGAAGGTAATAATCTACAAGGGGAGAAGAAGACGAGAGATTTATTTAAATCTGTCTGTCTCATGTTTGCTCAAGCCCTAGATATCAAGCTGTCAAGTAAGAGTGGTTTCAAATGCCTACTACAAAGGTTACATCAAATCACAGCAGCCCTATTGCTTCCTAAGAAGCCTTTTTTCGTACTTCTACAAAATTCTCAAAGTCTATGTCTTGGACTCTGTATTTAATTTAGAATTAATCTTACTAATGCAATAAATCCCCCAAATAAGAATTTGAAATCACTTCACAGCAGGTTTGTTTAACTTAATTTTGGTCGTCCAATAGTATTTCCCTTGATATGTTTGACTGGTAGACTGCCAATAACGTTTGGAATTACATAACCCTTACGGCTGAGATATATCCACACCCGCTGCAAAGTGAAGAATCCCAGGCCTCACAGTATGAGTAACAATGCTAACAATTACTTTATAATTAACACTTGGGAATGAATATTTTACTAATGACGCATTTACTGGAATGCGAGTGTTCATTTGGCGATAATCTTTGAGCACTGTTATCTCCTTATGGTCTTTGTACAAGCAGAGCTGTCAAACTGACCAAAGAAGATGGATGAACAAAGGCTCAAGATGAAGACATCCACAGAGGCACTGATGGGATCTTTGCACAAAATAACAGGCCTCAGTCTAACTTTACAAAATTCATTTTGTTGAACTATATTTCGGGGTAGGCCCAGGACACGCTGGAGGGATTATATCTCTCAGCTGGCCTGGGAGCGCCTTGGGATCCCCCCGGATGAGCTGGCTGATGTGGCTGGGAAGAGGGAAGTCTGGGCTTCCCTGCTCAGGATGCTGCCCCCGCGACCCGACCCCGGATAAGCGGTAGATAATGGATGGATGGATGGATAATATTTCACTTGGCCAGGCTTTTTCAACACAACCCAGTCTCCCAAGCAAATACGCAGTAAATATTGTATGTTACCCACATGTCCAGAGCATAACGGTTACACAAATAGTGATAAAGTCCTGTTCCTCAAAGAAAGGCTTTCAGATGGCATGATGCTAACCTAACACCATATTTTGCTGGTATCAACTAATACCAGTATCGGTGTGTGCATCTACTCATACTCAGTATTCATGAAAGCATTCCAATACTATGCAACCCTGATGGTGATGTGAAAAAACTAGTGGTATTAATGCAGAGATAATTAATTAGCTTTATCATTGTGTGTCCACAAACGAGTTTATTGCAAGTGTTATTTAAAAAATCTGAATCTTTCATTATCTCAGTTAGAGCAGCTGAATTTGGCATACAGGCGCTTTGTCACAGCGGTGAACAAAATCCACCAAAAAATCGCTTTATCTTTTGTATCTATGAAGATTCTGAGTTTTCAAGCTTTACATCTAAAGGATGGCTGCATGATGATTCATTTTTACATATCAAGCAATTACCAGTCTGACTCACATCTGGTCCATACTCAAAACAAGGGAACTGTAATAGGATTTACTAGTTCTCATGTTGGTACTTGGCATTGGCAAGTACTCCACTGTAAGTAGTTCTACTAGTAATCCGTTTTAAAAACATCTGATAGTGGTGCATCCTGAAATCAAATGTTTGTAAACCCTTGAAAACTAAAACTTTCTATCATTTTGGAGCTTGTGTAAAATTTGCACATTGATGCATACAGGCGCTTTTATCATGGCATTATCATGGTAAAAGGGAGGCACAGACAAAGACTTACATATAAGTGTAATCATGCTGCAGGAATTACACATTCTGGGGAGAGATTGTGTTGTGCCTCAAAAGTACTGCATTTTAAAAACTCACTTTTTTATAAAACATTTTATTTAACTTTGTTTTAGAGATTCTGCTCCCTTTTCCTCCCAAACTTACATGACTCACTGCATCTCAAAAGCTGTATTTTTAACCCTCAGTCAATGAAACCTGTTTCCCCAAATGCATTAAACTTGTTTGGATATTCTTTTGCAAACCTCTGAGATTGAATTTTCCGCTGAAAAGAATGGAAAAGACTTTGTTCTGATTATACCTGAAGGTCACATCACCGCCAAAATCTCCTGAAGGTCATTTGTAGGCAAGGTTGGCTTTGATTAGCTTCTTTGGCAATTCTAAACTCGGTTCACAGCAACTTTTCTAAGACTTGGAGACCGAGACTTGACCTCCAAATGTGATTTTACAAGTTTCACACCAAACATACCTCATTTTCAGAGTGCTAGACGGCTGCTGCAAGAATCTTTGACTGCATTGGTCGGACATGTTGGAGGTGTCAAGTGTGGTTAGAAAAGACCGTAGTATTTCTAAAACCTCCGAAAGCTTTGAAATGTTCATCAACTGGCATTTTGGAACAATAAAGCCTGACAAGCAGAGGGCCTAAGTCTTAAGAGGTTTCAAAAGTTTTGCATGGATTTAATTTTTCTTTTTTTCTAATTCATTGCTTTAATCATGCATAAAATTAGAATAATTTGAGTTTTTGTCTGGCCAGATCCTCACATGCTCACCTAGTGTTTACTGATACTTATTTGTTCTGTAAATGTAGAATATACAATCACTAAATGCATATAAATTAAGTAAAATATGCAAAATAATTTTGAGTACAAGCCAATAATAATACTACTGAGATACAGTATGACTGGATTTCTAAGCAAAAAAGGAACAAAGAAAAACAGCTTTGAAATTTCATTGCAGCTTTTCTGCTTGTTTGTGTTTTAGCTTAGTTTTGTGTTAGCCTAGTACATCTGTGTCTCTTTTTTCTCACTCTCTGCATCCTTGTACACAAACATAAACAAACCCAGCTGTCACACCAGCCTATTACTCAGGGCGAGTGAGAGCCTGCAGATGGGGACTGCTAAATGCCGGTGCCACAGCACATCAGCACCTAAGAAACAGGGGCACCTGCTGGGATCACAGGTGACGGCCACTTGCAAATACTCAGACCTTTACATACACAAAAAACAGCTTCTAAGTGAACACACCACGAATGCAAACAGACCGACATTACTGTGCCAAAGCTACAGGCACAAACTGGCACGGCCCTGGCATGCAAACAAAGTAGGCCTATTTTTAAAGTTTCTGCCTACGGCCACAGTTCTGCTGCTTTTATGAACTCTGGACATGTATTACTCACTGAGTGTACGGGAATGTCGACTGCATCACATGACTGTGTATTTATGCCTCCAGATATGTCTCGCTGCATTCGGTACACACACTTATTTCACTGAAAGGGATTTACAGGAAGTTTCAATGAGTGCAAAGAATTTAAGAAGAATTTAGTAAACTGCCCAAAGGCTGCAGGCTGAGTTTGCAATTAAAATAAGGTGTTTGGCTTATTCTGTAAAAACTGAAAGTACTCAGTGGACACATTTTGGCATTACTGTCTTATTATGTTTCCAATGAAAAAAGAAAAAAAAAAAGAAGTCCAACAGCGTATGCTCATATCACATGTAAATGTTTGGTTAAAATGGAAGAATATAACCAAGAGAGGATTGTTAAGCTTCTTGGGCAAACTAAATATTATAGTTTACACCAAGAATATTGTAAACATTACAAGCATTTAAAGTTACTTAAGTTTTGTTTCTGAGTCAACCAAAAGGAGGATAAAATGTAAATGTAACAGCCGAACGCAACAACAGGTCAAGCCAAGGCTGGAGTTAAACTATGTTTTTTTTATGTGACTTCTTTTTGTGTACAAGATGTGAGGGACTCTCAAAGTACACACACACATACACAGACAGTCTACTTTTGATACCAACAGATGGAATTTCATTCAAAAGTGTGTCTACATTGCACAGCAGTTTATGCTCAGTATATTGCATCTAAAAGACAAACCATATGTGCATACCAGTAATGGTGATAAAAGGGTCAAACACAGGAGAAATAGAATGTATTAGGTGTGTTAGTGGTAAACAGGAGGCTGATGTCAGTGACCTGGCGCAGCGTAGGAACAATCACTTTCTTTTGAATATGATAAATATTAGATTATTCTAGGGCTGAGAATACACTGAACATTATTTTACTGGAAGAGGAGGTGGAGATCATGGGGGACAGATGTCTGGGTGCTTACCTGTGCAATGGACTGAAGTGAAAATGACACATTGAAGCTGTCTACAAGATAAGACGGAGGAGGCTCTGCTTCTTGACGAAGTGCAGAACCACCGATACTCGCTGCGAGCTTAACATATTGTAAGTCTCTGGTGAGAAGTGTAATTTTATTTCAGCCATCTGTTGGGGAAGCTGCATCAGAGCTAGTGACTTAAGGATGGTGAAAAAAAGAGAGGAAGAAGGCTGCATCAGTGCTGGGGATTGCTATGGATCCTTGAGGGCTGACAGTGGAATAGAAATGTTGAACATGCTTCTGAAGATGATGGACAACAGCTCCTGCTCTCTAAACAATATATGAATCAAACTTTTTCTCTGGTTGAAAGCTTACAGTATCAATTATGAATACTGTTTGTTTTACCTCTACAACTTAGTACATCGACTAATGCCACTGTAGACGATGAGATGGTAGCACTGCTGATGATAATGTTGACTTGCAAAGTCAGCTAGTGAATCTTTGGACCTGTACAATGATTCCCTGGAAAGCCTCATATCAGTCTTTGGTGCCACCAAACATGACTTACAAAGATCGAGAAACAGAACATATACCCACATTTCCAAACGGTTTCAGGAAGATGAGCTGCATGTTGTTCTAGGCTCTCTCAAGTCTGCAACAGTACAAGGCCTGATGGTTTGACATAAACTGGATTTTTTAAAACTGTAAATGCAAAAAATGACCTGAAGTAGAATATCAGTGTCTTAATTGTGAATACCCCGATTATTTATCTACACTATCCAGTCCTTTTTAAAATGGAAACATCTACCTTAGTTTTCCAGTCCAGCAGCATAGGCTCATATATTATCATATAAATGTTTTAACCGTGACAGTCTGACAATAGTTTAGAACCCTCGGAATATCCAGTTGAATTTCAATATCCTTGCTGTTAAGCACAGCTGCAACTTCTTGCAAGGGAGGTGAGACCCTCAGGTTCAGGGGTTTCATAGAGTATTCTCTCCAACTTGCATTAGTATCACAAAGATCCAAAGGTTACCTTCCTTGTACATAAGGACAGTTTCTATCCCTCTTCAAAAGGCTTTCTTAGTCCTTTTATCATTGCCCAATTATTGTTTTGTGTCTCAGTGTCACAGAATATGACTACTATCATCTCCTTTGTTTATGTGCATGACACCTCTCCAACCACTACAACTATAATCACTATAGTTAACATATTTTAGGTAAAGAATACAGAGTAATGGAAAACATCCCTGTCATGACAGGTCTAACTGATTTGGTATACATGATTTAAAAACAACATATCCAAAAGCAACAATCCATAGAAAACTTTGAATATTTACACAAGCTGCCATGACTGTGTAGGAAAGATCCCCCAAAGTTGTGACCCACTCGTTAGGAAACACAAGTCAGATCCTAGCCTTGACGTCTTAGCCTGCCCTAGTTTAGATTTTCATAACAGTAGAAGAAAAAAGTGAAGATTCCACACAGGTTTTGTGTGGTTGTATGTGCACAATTTCTTCTGACATTCTTTGTGGATATTAAAGCCTATGGACACAACATGGGAACTCCGACAAGCTCAGCTGACAATCAGAAACTAAAGCAAGTTGTGGGAATATATAGAATAATTCCTCCTAAGCTAAAAGTTTGACTGATCTGAATTGTTGGGGCCTTTTTCAACTGCAAAAAAATAAAAAATAAATAAATAAACAACAATAATAATAATGATAATAATAATAATACTACTAATAATAATAATAGTAATTTTGAAGAGAAAATAGTGAACGGTAGAATTCCAAAAGGCTCTTTGAGGACTTTGACTCAATTTTACAATTTTTGTTTTCTTTGTTAGCAGCACTGATCAATCCAGCTGTGTTCACTATATTATAAAAGGACTTGCAACAACTGAATTGCATGAATATCTGTTTTCCAACTGTCTAACGTGTAAAAAAAGAAAAAAAGAAGAAGCAGTTTGCCAGCAGTTTTGTCTTAGTTAGTCTATCAAGGGGTTAACGTATAATGGTTTAAGTTCATGAAAATGAAAATTAAGATGGAACACAAGCTGTTATTTTTCTCCTCTCTTGATAAATTATCTTTCACTTAGGGAGTGAAAATAATTCCATCTAGTAATAAATGCCTAAAGTATGTTTAAAATTATGTCCTGGAAAGGCAGCGATTATGCAGAGAAACTCAGCAGTAAACAGTGAGCCCTAATAAATGCAGCACTGCTGCTTTTGTAATTTGTTTAAATTTAGAACATCAGCTTTAAGGATGGTAGAGCAAAGTCTCTATTACACCCCTCGCAACACAAAGTACTTTAAAACTTGTTTGTGAAGATCAGCGCATTGAAAATCAGGAGGGAGTGGTTGTTTTTAGATTTTAATTGCAAATCAATTTAGGTAAAATTCATGTCTGCCCTTTTCATGCCCTGTCCACACCCCCTCTGTGTCCTTAGCACATGTTGCCTGTACTCAGTCTTAAAGAGGCTAAATGTTGACAAGATCCCTGCTCTTTCCGAACATGGCCTTCCAGCAGAACAAAAGAATGATTTATTCATTCAGCTACAGGCGAAGTCTCTTTCCTAATCAAAATTTCAGACGTTTGATTTTAATTAATGGCGCCTTCAATGTTATCTTCCCTTTAAATATTCATTGCAATGTGGCAGCCCCCTTGAAATCATCAAAGCAGAAGACACTTGTTTTCCCATTTTTTTCCCCTTTTTGCCCCTTTGTTTTAATTCCACACTCTACTAGTCTTTCTTTTTACACAGTTTTCCGCTTCTCTATCTGCCAACCTACATAATGGTACAATACCAAACAGATGGAAGTGACTGTTTCGCCTCAAGAATGTGTGAAGCTCTACCCAGTGTTTAGATATTCAGTTCAGGTAATGCAAGGTAATTATTAAAAGTGAATAAAATTATACTAAAATGTAATCAAAGTCACAAAATCACCTCAAAGACTTTGAAGCCGCATTTCAGGTTAAAAAAAGAAGTAATGACATGTTATTTGTGCCTGACAGGTTTTCTTTCTTACAAAACAATGTTATCTTCACTTTAAATATTCCTTTTCTCTTACGGAGCAATTAATGTCCAAATTTGTCCAAATTTAACACAAAACAAATAAATCGGTTTAGTCAAACTGAGTAAGCTAATGAAAATTCTGAAAGAAAAGAAGTTAATTAAACAGTTTTCTGAAAGGATTTCCCAATCTTCCGCCATCATGCGCCTGTTTCTTCAAAATGATTCATTCTTGGGACCACTTTGCAGCAGATAGAAGACTCTCTGCTCACTTGCATTAAAATTGTTCCCAGACAGGCCTATAAGAAAAACATCTTTTATTTAGTATTTGGCTTGGCTTGTCACGTGACCACCACAAGCATTATTGAACTCATACGTTGGCTTTTCTTATGACTTTCTGCACCAGACTCTGAACTCACACTGTCACCCTGTGGCAAAAAAAACCAACAAAATTACACAGTGTAATTCTAAGTGCTGCAGAGATTTTACTAATACGACACCTCCATGCATAACATATAAAAATACAGTCAATTCTAAACTTGTTTCCTGGAAGAGGTGTACAGCCAACAGTTTGACAAGTCATTCACAATGACTAAAAGACTAGAAGAGACTCTATAAAAACGGAATGACTAAAAAACCAAAGAAGAGACAAAATGGTCTTTCAGGTAAGTGTATAAAGTAGGCCCAGCTAAGTGAGTTACATGAGCTGATGGTGGGGGGAATCAGGTCAGTGTGCATTTTATGATAGCTGGAGGTACTGTGATCATGTGGTTCAACCATGCTAAAACTGAGATAGTGCCCAGCACAGTTCTGGTGGTTGGGTGTTATTGCACTGCTTAAGCTATGTTTTTGTATAAACACACAGTGTCTTCTACTGCAGCAGCTGGGACCAAGTACACTGTTCACCAGTTAAATTTGCAGCAAGACTTGAGTCTTTTCGAAGGCAGTTTTAATTAGAAACGCTGCTGTAATGTTGCCCCATCTGCTAGCTAACAGTAGCTTCTGTTAGCTGTTTCTAGAAGTTATCACAGTCTCATGCAGCAGTGCTAATCGTATAAGTCTGGTTGTTCCTGAGTCCATGCAATGTGTTTTTTTCTTGTAAACAACATTAAAACCTAAAGCGCTACAGTAACTCGACCACTGACTTAATGTGCTACTATTATCATTCTTGTCAGAGATCAATCACTGTGATCCAAATAAAAAGAAGGATACAGAGTATAGAAGCAGAGCCCAAAAAGGAAGGATGAATAGAAAATATTACTGCAGGCATCTATTTAGAACAAAAGTTCAAACAGTTGCAAAAAAACCGACTCTCCAATTATTATGGTTGTAAGACTAAGCTGGCAGAAAAAAGATAATCTTACCACTTTCTGTTTGGAGTTTGGTTTCTGAAGTAGCCATTCAATATCAAGGGAGCCAGACAATGGGAACTGGTGGTGGCATGGTAAGGTGGCATTGTCCCCAACAACCTTCTTCATCTCTGTCTGGGCACCCACTGACAGCAGGCTGAGTAGAACTGAGGAAGAGGAGAGATGAGGAGATGAACAAACAGGTAGTGGCAGGTTAGACAGGGGCGCTAGTTTGACCCCAGCATGAGACAAGAGACAGATTCTGGAGAGAGGAAGCAAAACCATGCAGATTCAGGAAATTGCAACGGAATGATATTACCCAGTATCCCAATCTGACAGATGCCGAGACAATGAAGAGAAGCAGAATGGGAATTCTGCTTCCGGGGAATGAAGTTTTGCCATTGAAAGTACAAGTTGACCTTTTTTTGTTTCCACAATCTTATTAACAGCATCCGTTTGGAAGTGTTTGTGGTCTGGTATACTGCCAGCATGTGGCTACTTTCCCGTTAACAGTGTTTCAAGGTTGAAAGAGTTTGGGGATTTAACCACACATCTATCCACAACTATTGCAGCTATTGCAACTGTTAGAATTCACACATACCAAAAACTCCAACAATCTCAGTTAAAACCCTGTTAGGCAGTAAAAATAGTCATTCTAAGTATGTGCGCATGCAAGTGGGCACATACTTAGAATGACTGCTCATAGTAACAGAGTCCATGTCTTAATGGGAGAGCAGCAGGGCTAATTTATTGGAGGATGCTGGACAGCCCTGTGGGCTTGAGTGGAATTAGCCAAAGGCGTCACAAGGGTTTGCTGGAAGTTTCGGACGGTGTGTGTGTGTGAGAGAGACGCTTGAGTCGGGAATGGGAAGTGCATGGGTGAGATATTCGACTCCCTCCACCTGGCAGAAAGACTGTGCAATGCTGCAGAGCTCTACTGAGCTTCAGCACTCAAATGTGCCATATATTTCTGGCTCAACAACATTTAACTTAAGTACTTGCCTTTAATTTAATTGCTGAACAAGCCAATATCTCAAGGGAACTCTGAACGCTTAAAATAAAAGTTACGCAGCTTGGCAGATGCTCGTCGGAACTGAAATGTGCAGGCTGTGTAAATATTGTTGCTCTTTTTATTAGTATGCTTCTAATCGGGTTCTCAGAAACTAAATGTGTTCTTCTGTTTGCAGCGGATAGATAAACATCATGTGTGGGATACTGATAGCGAAAGCCACACAGACTGACAGGTCTGTGTACGTGAGGAGCCGCTAAGCCGGGAGATACTGACTGACAGGATGCCAGGATGTGCAGCAGACACAATCATATGCTGTCAAATGTTCCACAGGAGGCCAAGACTCACCGAGCGCCTGTCCACTCGCTCCACCCTCAAAGGAGTCAACGCCCTGGCCCACAAGTGATCTTCAGGCCAATAAAAGTGTGAGCTCTGCACTATAAAACCAATGACTCAGTGCTGATGCAGGACGCAGAGGAAAAGAGGCATCTCAAAAAACAAACAAAAAGAAACTTTCTTCCCCAAAGAGTTCCATCCATACTGTACATACTACTTCATCCAAATGGATTTCAGCACTTCTTCAGGTTTTGTTTAAGTTCTGTCACTGCTTTGAAAGTTGTCAGCTTTAAATCCGAGCTCCAGGCCACTCACTGTCAATCAAATTTAAAGTTTCCAGCTGGCACACGAATTGGACGGAGAAAGTGCTTTGCTGTTGGCTGAGTGCTTCCGTGTGTCTGCTTAGCAGTCTGAGAATGACAGCATAAACTGCTGAAGTCCTTCTGCTCCTCTGGCCCACCTGTTCTCACCCAGTCCAAAACCACTAGTCAGCAGAAAACGAAGGGCCACGTCTTCTGACATAAGAGCCCCTGCACCCTGAAGGTATTCCCGTTTATGACTTTTTAATGTGGCATTTGCAGCATCATTCATCTTGGGGGTTCCCCACTGATATAGGTTTGGATGTCAGGAAAGGGAGAGAGGGCTTTGGTGTAGAAAGAATACTTTAGAGGGATGATACTGAGCGTGTGCACGTGCAGCTGGTTGAACCTAATGGTGTGAGTTAATGGTTGACGGTGCTCCAGAAGTCTGCTGGGAGACCTGCGCCCATGGTCTCTTCAGCTTCTAGGGCTCTGCAATCAGCTCCTCCATGCTCATTAGCAGCCCGTAGACAAACCCCCCATTGGTCTGATAACAGCCTCCTTTCCTGCCTCTCACCTCAGTCTTAACTGCTCACTCCTTACACTGCATACCCTGTATATGGAGTTGTTTACATAAAAGATAGATAAGGTCAGGGTGACCTAAGAAATAGGGAATTTTCCCACAGTTGACTTTCCACTGACTTTTAAGCCGATGTGAGGCTTCGCGTGCTGCATATGCCACGTATTTTTCTCAGGAAAAAACAATTGATGTCCGAGATATGTCTCCATCAGCGAAGAGATACAGTATTGCATTTGTTTGAACCAGCAAGAGATGACAGACAAGTCCGAGGGCTGTATTGCCTGCTATAAGCTCCCCTGCTTCCACTTTTCTGCTTATTTATGGTCTTGCAGAGGGGTTTTTGTGCTGGGGAATGGATGACATAGTGCTCCCGAAATAAGCTCGCTTTGATGCGCATTGGAGCCCACATTTGGATTGGCCTCATTCACCGTGTGCACAGCTGGGCCCGATTGGACGGCACGACCCCCATCATTTGTGTAAATATCAAATATGTGAAACAACAGAATTCATCTGGCAGCTCAGCACATAAAAATTTTTCCTCGGCTTTATGACCTTAGCTTTCAATCTGCAGGAAGGTGACCCACAGACAATAAAACTGAACCACATTAGCATCAGCCTACATAACATCCCTGGTCACAGTTATGTGTATGCACTCATGTGTCTTTATGAGATTCCACACAGACTTGAGAGAGGCCATCTAAATGAATTTTGCCATCTTGAATGGGAGATAAATGTGGCGAGGGCCTGTGATATGGCACTGGTGTCATATTCCATGCCACATCCTCCATCATTCTCTCTCTTCTATTGTGTCATCTTTTCCCAGCTCCCCTTGGCCGAGCTTTGCGCTTTGTGGCCAGTTTCAATCTTTTACCCGCATAAAAAAAAGAAGGAAAGAAGCATATCACAATTAACAAAAGTGGGAGCAAGAGTGTGTGAGGGAGGAAGATAGACACATTAGAAAAAAAGAGAGAGTGTGAGGCTCGGGTGAAATACTGAGGAACCAATTTCTATGAAAAGGCCCTAGGGGGAGTTGTGCTCCAGTAAATCCGCCTCACAGAGCCCTGCAATCTCATTATAGTGTAGCCAGTGAGACGGACAGACAGACAAACAAGACAGGGCCTGGATCTTTCGCACTGCCCCAAAGTCAAGCCCCATATCCCCTCAGTCAGCACATCAGCCTGGCTGGGGCTTTTGCTATGTCCAAAGCTTATGACCTCTGGTACTCAAACACAGCAGATCAGAAAGGGACAGAGAAAATGGGCTGAGGGAGGGGTGGAGGAATGGTGCATTGCCTTATTTTGAGCTCTTACAGCAGGCTAAGTCACTGGTGTGGAGGAAGGATTACACCATAACAAAGGTGGTTTTAGACACAGGTTAACAAATGCACAAAAGAAAATAAGATTGGATGTACCTATCTGACAGTTTCCTGTTTGTGCATTCATGCTGCCTTCTTGGCTTGGAATACACAAACACATTCCCACATTTTATGGGGATGCATAACGGCTGCGTGTATGATGTATGCTTTATGTGAACACGTGCTCTATCACAGAGACACATCCACTGCTGCCTGGCCACATAACAGAGACGCAAGGAGGAATCTGCTGACGATACAACAGTGCTTATGTAAACATACCTATGAATTACAGCAGTTTGGGACAAATACAGCCATGTCTCATTTGAGTGACGGTTAGAGCCTCACTGCAACAAGCAGCACAATAATCTCCAAACTCGCCAATCTGTGCCACAACTCTTTATTTTCTAATTACAGTCTTATTAAAGGAATACTCCGCCCTCAGAATGATGTGCCTTCATTTTGTACTCACCCTCATGCTGAATAACACTCTGGAACACTTTCTTGATGTTCATCATGTAGCCGGAGATATCGGGAG
>JAVQJG010000872.1:0-11181 GCA_036024015.1 Craterocephalus amniculus | reverse complement strand
TGCAGGTGGGGGGAAGGTTGAGTGGCAGAGAACGGAGGTGTGTGTGTGTGTGTGTGTGTGTGTGTGTGTGTGTGTGGTGGGGGGGGGTACGTGTCTATTCTTGGTGTGCGACCTGGGGGAGAAGCTTGGCTTTGAGGAGGTACGATGAGAGGAGGGGAGGGGAGGGACTGGACACGCCTATTAGCATCTGAAAGGTGGAGGCTTGTATTGATGAGTTGAATTGAGCTTTGTGACCCCCACCACTAACACACGCGCACACACACAGACACACACACACACAATGTACTTTGTTGCAGCTGGAAAGGATGTACAGCCTCATTTAATTTCTTTCTTTCCTCACAGTTACAACGGCGGGATTTGTGTGGACGGGGTTAACTGGTTTCGGTGCGAGTGTGCCCCTGGTTTTGCTGGCCCGGACTGCAGAATCAGTAAGTTGCCAAACAATATCATGTTCATTTTTATAGGAGAAAGAAAATATACAAAGACCCTTAAGACCCTAATGTAGTCATGGCAACACAGTATAACAAAGAAGTTGTATAGACTGAGTAGGGAAGGAGCTTAGAAAAAGGTAAGGACGAGGATTAGATGGACACATTGACACTTAAATGCAAGCTCTCTTCCATTTTTCTTGGTCCTTCAACTCCTGAGGGGTCAGAGGTCATCCCTCCTCCGTACTCTCACGGTCGCACTTTCACACACTGAAGACAAATTACCCAGTGACCCTGAAATTCTCATTCTCTGCCCCTTTGTTTTGGCCGGATAGCGTCCACCTTTGTAGCCAGGCTCAAATATGAGAATTCTCATCCAGACCGTGTTTATGTGATAATCTTGCGACAATGCCTGTGGGTTCCCACTGGGCTGAAAGCGCCTACACACCAAAAGAGTTTTGCAATATGTATTTGTTGCAAGCCATAACTCTGACGTGGATCTTCCAAACTTTAATAGATCATTATGATCATTTTTGTGAGCTGCACGAGCAGTCGGATTGCAAGAGAATTATTTAAAGTCTCTGGCACTGTGAGAATGTTTGTCACAAGATTGCTCAAATGACTGCTTTAAACAATCACACGGATGTCTTTTTTGAGATGTTGATAAAAACATCTGTGCAATCCCGTGATGTTCTCTATCAGTCATTCAGCACAGTGCGAAGTCCTGCTGTTTATGTTTAAAAGAAAATGGCAATCTCTTTTTTTATTTTAAGACTTTTTTTGTTCATGTGAAATATAAAGTTTTGCTATACAAAGCCACTTACATTAAAACAAGCAAGCACAATAGAGCAGTTAATGGAAAATGTGATTTATTGCTGACTTTTTTCTCTTGAAACTCACTTAAACTGGTGAGTTATAAGTTGTGCATTTTTGTGATCTGAGTTAAAAACGAATGACCAGCTGTGGAAACTGTGGCTTCAAAATGGTTCACAAACCAAAAGAAAACATCATGGCAGCTACAACCATCTGTTCTGTTGCCTATGTTTTAGGGACATTGCTGTAGCTGAGCTATTTTTTTTTATCATTAAAGGAATACTCAACCCTCTGAATAATGTGCCTTTATTTTCTACTCACCCTCATGCTGATTGACACTCTGGAAAACTTTCTTGATATTCATCATGTAGCCGGAGATATGGTCAGTCAGATTTGCGTCAGTTCGGTTACAGTGATGTTGAACGGCGCCCAAGCAAAAAGTTCCATAAAAGTCCAAAAAAACTTGGCAATATTCCTCCATACTGCTCATCCAATGTAATCCAAGTGTCCTGAGTGGGTAGTGTCCATAATTTACTTGGAATGATATAATTTAGTATATTTTTAGAGCCCAAACCGTAGCATGTTGTACTTCCCAGATGCACGGCGGCCATATCAGTACTGACTCAGGCTACCAGTTTTTGCTAGCAAGGGCTCGGCTGACTCGCTTATTGGCTTTTAGCTCAGCAGTTTCATCAGTTTATTGCAAAGTCAGAAATTCTGGAAGGTTTTTCAAAAGAAGTACAGATAAATTTAGCTTTTGCACATCCTAGCTTGGGGTTCCCTTAATTTAGCTATAAATGTCTTTTTAGTGTAAAGCTGACTTTAATCTTTGAGCCTAAATTAAACTTAGTGCTGTCTTCTGTCCATAGACATCAATGAGTGCCAGTCTTCTCCCTGCGCCTACGGAGCCACCTGCGTTGACGAGATCAACGGTTTCCGATGTATCTGTCCTCTTGGTCGAACAGGAGCCCGATGCCAAGAGTGTAAATACATTTCCTTTTGCATTTTCTACAGTCAAAGTTGCAAACCACTTTGATTCACTGATTTGTTTAGGCTTGCATGTGCAAAAAACTCAATGTGGTTATTTTGTGTCTGTGTGCAGTCATAGGTATTGGAAAGACTTGTCACTATGCTGGGCTGCAGTTTCCACATGGCAGCCACTGGGAGGAGGAGTGCAACAGCTGCAACTGTATCAACGGCAAAGTGCACTGTACCAAGGTAACCACGCCTACAGACTGCAGTTTAATTATCCTTTTTACATATGGGTATGAGTGGGTAAACATCAGCTAACATAAACCTTGATCTGGACAAAACCCTCCAGCAACTTTTCTGTCCTTTTTGTTTGCATACCTACAACTAAAAGGACAAATTACGAACTCAAAAAGCAAACATTGGAAGGTTAAAATGTCAGCCATTGGATGAATGAAGGGCTGACATGTTGCATGACATTGTGACACCAGGTGCTGTGTGGTCGACGTCCGTGCCGACTCCAGCCGCCGGAGCCGGACCCGGGAAAGCAGTCCTGCCCGCCTGGACACGAGTGTCTGGAGCACAGCTACTACACCTGCTTCTCCCCCCCCTGCAATCACTGGGGGGTTTGTGCTATGGCTGGACCTTCACCTCCCCAAGCAACCACCAAGTGCCAGCCAAACAGCGGCCATTTAGACAACAGCTGCGGCCGCATAACGCTTGTTTTCAACAGAGACAAAGTACCACCAGTGAGTCATTGTTCACATTTTTTTTCCTGCTACCTGTAATCTGAAGTTGGTCAAAAAATATATATATATTCATGCCAATAAGTGATTTTCTTTGTGTGTGCGCACATTTAGGGAACAACAGTGGAAAATATTTGCTTCGAGCTGAGGTATCTTCCTGACACCAGAAGACTGGCTAAAGACCACAGCCTCCTTCTGCTTTGTGAACTTTCCCATTCAAATCCAGATGCTGTAGAGGTGGCTATAGTAAGTGATTAACCTAAACTTTTTTTAAATTGTATTTTGATGATCATCTCTTAGCTGGTTAGTCTTTACTTAATGTGTGCAGTATTGTACTACTGTGGAGTGTTGCTGGTTCTCTGATTAGTTAAGATGCCCAAACACCGCAAGCTGATAAATCTATGATGGATTTGTTATAAACATGAACATCCCTGACTCTTGTCTTACATTTTCTCTGCTTTCTGGTCTGCTTCTCAGTCTTTCCAGCCAGAAGACCTTCCAGACCACAGTCTGATCCAGGAGACTGCCAGCGCCATTGTGGGTACTTTGTCCAAGCGGCACAACAGCACCGTAATGCTAGCAGTCATCGAAGTCAAAGTGGAAACACAGGTCATGCCCCCTTCAGCGGGTGAGTAATAATTAAAAAAGGTGAACCCCAAGGGTTTGTAACTGGGCCCCTGTATTTTTTTAAAAATGTTTTCTTTCTCACTTTTGCTTGTCCTTCTCCTTTCTTTTCCCCCCGTCTTGTCGATAACAGACTACCTGGTTCCTCTTCTATGCGCCCTCTTCTGCTTGCTTTGTGTCTTCTGCATCATCGTGTGTGTCTGGTGGACACGCAAACGGAGAAAAGCGCGTGAAAGGACCTCACAGTCGGCTCCTGACGACAACGTCAACAACCAGTGGGAGCCGCTACGTCTCGTGGTGGGACGCCAGCAGCAGCAGCAACAGCTGAAGGAAAGCAACAGGGAGGCCGAGCAGGAGCGCAAAAAACTAATGGGCCCCTCCTGTCGGACGTGTGATGAGGGGGAGGAGGATGAAGAGACGGAGGGCGAGTTGGAGCTTGAGGAGGAGTGTGGTGGAGCAGAGGCGGGCAAGCAGCTTGTTTATAAGTACTCAAAGACTGCAGTGCAGTCCAGTGGGGGAGTAATCTGTACGCTGCACAGCTCCACTTCACCACTCAAAGCGCCCCATCGGACCCACGGCTACAGCCCCAAAGACAACCGCTGGAAAAATGTCAGTGCCGCCTTGACTGGTCAGAAAGAGCTCAGAGACCATTGTGTATAAGAAATATAAACAAAGAACAATGTGGAAGCAAAAGAAGCTGCAAGGCAGCAACTATCCTAAGTTTCGGACTTCTTTTGGAAAGAAAAAAAAAACGGCTTTTTCTTTTAGTAAGCCATTCTTTTTGTTTTCATGTTTTTGTCACTCATTTTTGTAGTCAGGAGACTAGAGCACAGTGAACATCTTATGTTTTGTTTTTGCTTCTGTTTTTTCTTTGCATATAGAAGAAGCTGAAATGTGTCTTTTTTCAGGAGGCAAAAGAGGCTTTCTGCAATTTTTGGTTATGGAGTCGTACCATTTAAGAATTAATAATTGTAATGGAGTTAAAAAAAAAAGTGTAAAAAAATTTTTGTTTACAAATGATTATGATTCTTTGAACTTGTAAGTGGGCTACTGTTCAGTGTCTCTGGGGCAGATACACATTAAAGGGACTGTAAAGGAAGGGTTTAGAGGGAAATGGACTGTTGCATCCAACCTTCCCATTACTCTGTCGCCTTCCAGCTACGCCCACCAATCCACCTGTGGCCGTCATGCGCCAGCCTTACTAAAACACTTGGCCTGGAGGGGAGAGGGGACAGAAACCCCAGTGCCTACTATGTGGCCTTTGATAATTTTTTTTCTTTTCTTTTCTCCTGTCCTTCAGTTGTCTTGGCTGAAAGCTCTGTTTTGGGATTTTTTGCAGTATTTGCGTTGGTAGCAAGTGCCTTTTTCTAAGAGCTGTGTTGTGGCTCCAAGTCGTGCTGCCCAGTTTGACCTCCTTTTTTCTCTGATCTCAAAGGGATACGTGAACATTTAGAGTTTAATTTCACAGCAACGCCATTCAAGGTATTTGATCAAAACAGAAATGACTACTCTGTACATACATGTAAATACAAAGGAGTCGCTGTGTATATTTGAAATAAGTAACTTAAAGACAAGTCACACATTTTTATTATTATTATTATTATTATTTTATTATTTTTTTTACAATGTCATTCCTTATATTTATGTCAGTCAAAAAAGACAGGTTTTATAACACTTAATATCCAGAGTCCCACAGTTAAGAACCTTTGCAGTAAGGTACCACCTATAAAGGTCTTTCTGAAGGGTTTATAAATGGTTTGTCATGGGAATGCAATTCTTTTTGGGGTATGTAAAGTAAATCAATAGTGCTTTTCAGCATTTAAATGATTTTACACAACAGAACAACTAAAAAGGCTACGACATTACAACTTCCACTTATACTTTTTAAGGTAATTAGACTGGAAATGGTTAAACTCTTTTGTTTGCTCCCACTTAAATCCATTATTACTTTGTTTAAACAGTAACATTCAAAGCTGTTAACATTATAGCCTTAAAGTTTTCAAACCATTTCTAAACCCGTCACAAACCCTTTTATTTCAGGTGCCTTAATGTAATTATTTATGCATATTGTGTTTATCAATGGTCATGTATTTTCTTTTTGTTGTTTTATTTTCACTACTAAGAGAATTACTTTTTTTCAGACATTGTGTGGCGTATTGTGGCATGTTTTATTCGCCTGAGTAAAGCACTCTTCCTTGTCTCACTTTGCTATCATGGAGATTTCTGGAATAGAAACACCAATGGAGGGGTTGAGGGGGAAAAAAATAATGAACAAAAGAGCAATACACCATAGCGGCTTTGAGTGTTCTGAATGTGGATGTTAGTAGGTCAAATGTGGATGTCATGCATTAGCTTCCTGTTTGGTTCAAAGGCTTTAATGAAGGGAACAATGTTTGCCGATGCAGAGTTTTTCTTTTGCAATTATGCAGATGTGTTTTATTAAGTCACCGACTCAGTTTCACATCACAAAGTTTTACCCTTTTTTCATAACTTGTCAACTGTCTCAAAACGCCATTGTATTTCTGTAAATGGGACACAGCAAAATAAAAAAAATTAAAGATGCATCACTGTTGGTGTTAAAAGTTGAATATGCATACTGTATACATTTTATTGAACAGCCGACAGTCCAAGTCAACATGTTTCCATTCTCTGAGTGGATGTTTTACTGTTCTAAATAATCATTCCACCTATTTATTAAAGCAGTTTTGACACATCATGATCATTCTTGTAGTATTTGGTGTAGTGTTTTGCCTCAAGGGGCATCCTCAGACCTGAAGCTTTTTCATCACAAAAAAAGTAACCTGCATGATCTTTTAAGGTCTTCTAAATGTGACAATTGTTGTAATAAGTAATAATGCAAAAGCAATGTGTGGATAAATTCGGTACAACCAGTAGTTGAGTAGTTTTTGGAACTGTTTTTAATAGTAAAAGCTTAAAGAAATCACTTTCTCAACCGCTTGATCAGCCTTTGACAGTTAATTTTTACCTCATCATTCCAGCATTACTTCAGTTATCTAAGGTTTATTTTGTATTCGTCTTGGATGGTTGACCTTGGGATACTTGTATGATATAGTACACTGTACAGATTATTTGATGGTTGACACAATGACCGTAAGATCTGTATTCCTTGTGACATCAAAATGAGCTGAACACATTGGCTCTTTCCTACTGTAGTGTACATGGCAGTTGAGGCATTTATGCTGATCTGCTGGGTTTGGTTTTCTCCAAACATCCTGCTGGGAATTGTGACCAAACATCTCCAGCTTGGTTTTATCTGTCGAAAAGACATCGTTAAAGATGTCTTGTGGTTTGTTGGGATGGAACTTTGCAAACCAAAGCCTCCCTGCCATGTTCTTTTAGAGGGAAGGAGAGCCTTTCTCCAGAAACTCTTTTAAAAAATTTAGTATTTTTCTAATTGTTCTGTTATAAACCTAAACATTTTCCATCTTAACTTGCTCGGACATTCAGCCTAAAAAGTTTTTAATTTGTCATGAATGTCTTCCTCACTGTAAAATGATGGACTCTAGATTGTTTGAAGGGCTTAATCCTTCCTAGATTGACAGTGTAAGATCACTGCTAATGATTTTCCTCCTCTGCATTTCTACTCTCATACAGATTCTCACATTTAAGGGCATCTGACAGTTTTATTTAGGCTTAGGTTTTTTTTTTTAAATAACTGGTGTAATGTTTTTCATCTGATGTTGAACCAGATCATTTTGTTATTATGGTTTGATTGGAAATCCTTCCTTTTTTATAGAACTTCTGAAATATCCTCTGAATTTTGGAAATATTTTCACTGCTTGTACAGTGAGAATAAAGGAATGAGGTGAACGCTGTATATGTTACAATTGATCAGTATGAGAGTATCTAAAGTGACTACAGTGACATTATATTTTCAAGTCATGCCATAAAGAGAAAAATCACACTGGTAACTTTGTCTTTATTGCTACCATAGTGGGATGAAGAGGAAAACTGGCTTAATATCATAATTCAGATCGCAGTCTTCAAAACCCTGCAGTAGTTGTCTTTTCCCTCTCTGTGTGGACTAAGGAGGGCCTAGATTGATGGATCCAATAACCTCAGCAGCCTCCTCACATCCTGCCATCGCACTTGCTCACACCACACCAATAGAACCTCATCTTTCGTTCTGGGCCGATCTGATCTCTGCCAATGAGAGGCTGGCGTGATCATCTCTGGCGGGATGCTGGTAGGGTGGTACGCTTCTCCTAAATCCCCACAGGAACCCTTGGCTGACGCTAATGGGACCTACCCTTGTCGGAAAGGCCAGATCATGTTACACTGCTTTGTGGATGAGGTGGTGTCCTCATCGAACAGAGAAGAGGGGTTGATATTGTTTGCAGATATTATCATTTGCATTATGACATCCTGAAAGCAGGATATGGAGGAGATAGCTAGACAGAAGTTTCTAGGTTTATAAGGCTCTAGGTTTTTAAATCCGAGGAAAAGCTTCATGATGATGAGTGACTTTCGTTCGAAATAATTTTTTTAAATAAATGAATAAAAATATCTTTTTATCTTTGAAAATAAATGCCATATTTCTTTCAAATTGTTCAAAGACTCACACTGCTATAAAATGATTTAAAATTGTGTGCTTCAAGGTCATTTCATACCTGTCAGTCTTTAAGACTTGCCACTTCACCATATCCTTTTAAGTTTGTAGGAGGAGCGAATGGAGGTGTGACGTCTTCGTCACATATGAGAACTGAGTCCCATTTGACACTGGTTAAGTTGTTTTCTGTGTTGGAGTGGCATAAAAAACAAATTTTTCGTTCATCCGTTAGTCAGGTTAGGTATTTAAACAACCAATACATTTTATTAAAAATTGAACCATACATGTGAAAGTAATCAAATTGATGTTAAATTAGTTTTTACTTAACATAAAACATTAAATCCTGACTTAATGTGCAGTTAAAGAAGTTTTGAATCTGAACAATCATTAATGCCTTCGATGTTTGCATTTTAAATTATAGATATTGATCCTGTACTTCCTGTTGTACTTCCTGTTGATCCCAAATCAAATCTTTTAAAAACTCATTTTATATTTATCATCAAACATAAGAATATAAATTTGCTGCCATTGCTTGGTAGAGGGTAGTACTGTAGATACTGTATGTGCTGTTAAGTTGCCTTTGTGCCTGTCAGCATCAATGCCCCCCACTGATCCCAGACTGCTTTCGTAAGCTGACACCAGATTCCAAAAGTGGCTCCTCACAGCAGCCAAGGACATTTTAGTTCACTGCATTTGTAAACACATAGTACTCGGCTACTATACTGGTCTCAAAATGGCTGAAATCATTGACAGGGAAAATAAACAGGCAAATTGGAGTATTTTTTTGCAGTATGCATTAAAGATGGTTGCAGGCTAGTTTATATGCATGTGCATCTTCTGTGCACACAGACACACCACAGTGGACTGACTGACTGTGAGAATAATTTGTGTGTCCTCTGCTCCTGGTAGTCGCTCTGTACATCTGTTGATGTGGGTCTTTGGGACCATCTGACAACGGAGGCAGCTGGGTGACAGGATTTTAGGCTAAGCCGTTCACTACTTTACACACACATTCACATGCACAGACAGTCTACACACACAAACACGCCAAACATAGCCCTAATGGGACATCAAACTGGCATGTGCTGGTGGACAGCGCGCTGCAGCTGGCACTGTGAGCAGACTGAGTCACGGAAACAAGCCAGTGTACCGCCTGTCTGTGTTTGTGCTGGGGGATTTGTGTATTTACTGGCACTGTGGGTCCATTTTGGCACTGCGGTAACCCCAACACATACCCTCTGCACTGGGAGGAGGGGAGGGCGCAATCCTGGGAGAATAGAGAGGTTAACTGGGGCTGCAGGAGTGCAACAGAGATGCATAGTACTGTTTTTGGTACAGCTATTCAAGAACAAAGGAGGAGATGATAAAATGAAACATGGCTGACTTGAGCAAATTGCACATGGAGGGGTACTCTCTATAAATATTTCATTTTTACATATTATTTTTCATTGACTATCACCTAATTGATGAATACTTTTAGTTTCAAGCAACATGGTTAAAATTCGTTTTAGAGATAATCCTGGAAACTCATTTTTTAAATCTTAGCATGTGCTTTAATACAGTACATGATCAGCCTAATCTGGATAAAATGAGCTTTTTCTAAGAATTTGGTAGCCCCCCTAAGTTGATTTTTTGTAGTAAACAAGTATATGAAAGTCAGATTTCGCAGACCTTTTAGTGCAAACTTAGATACTGTATGCATGGATCCGATTAACTGACACCACAACAATGAGAAAAATTTGGATTCTACATATAATGAAAACAATCAATTCTCCCTGCTGTTATGACGAAAGTACAATTTTCCTGAATTTCATAAAATCTACCAAAATTCTCAGCAAAAAGGGAATATTTTACAACTTAAACACGCCACCATTATTTCAATATGGATTCATAAAAATAAATGCAGCCTTTGAATGGATGGGTGTCTTCTCTGACAGGGCCCTGACAGCCATGGAAGTCATTCTAAACACACGTGTTAGGTTTTGCAGAGGTCAAAAGGCCAATAGAGGATAAACAAACTGTGAACTTGCATCTACATGCAGACCTTGTCCACACTTACTGCACACACACTTGCACACATCTTTATGTGGTGGTGCCACGCATGTGCAGCACTTGTGTGGTTGTATGTCTCGGATGAGAAGGCCTCTAACAGCTGTTGGCAGAAAACACGTCATGAGTCTGTATGTTGTCAATATAGATAATAAATACACAGACACACAAACGCCAAGCACTAACCTATCTTTAAATGAACTGACAGATGGAAAGATTGTGCTTGAGACAGTGCTTTTTTGAGATCCCGCCACATAGTTTTCCATCCTAATGTATATTTGCCTCCACATATTCCATGCATGTCTGTTTGCACCCTCTCAAGTAACAGCGTGCAATGTAACTCAATACTCTGTACAGGGATATGCAAGGTCAATTTGCACCTCTCCCAGCCTGAGTGACATTAGGGAGTGTAAAATACCCTCAGGAGCTGCTCTGAAGCAAGTTGCTGTAAGTACAGTAAAGGGAAATTAAAAGCTACTGAACAGTAGTGAAAGAACAGCACTAAAGTTTTAATTCTTCAACCTTTTGTTAAACCATCAACCGAGGATGAAACAGTCATCAATTACAGTGTTTCTGACAACACTGCAGTATATAATTCTGAACTGCATGTGTACATAAGGACCTAACATTATATAGTGATACATACTTTTAATATCATGACTATTTACTAAATCATTCAGTTACACAGCTGCACAACTCCTACCTCTGATATTTATTTACATGTGGAATTGATCCACCTGCACTGGAAATTATGCAATTAATCTATAAAACAAATTATGCATTATGTGGGTAGTTCATGAAGTAAACATAATAATTCACAGTTTTAGTATTTCTATGTATTATTCTGTCAGTTAAAATTCAGTTGATATAATATAATATAATATCATATAATATAATAAAATATAATATAATATAATATAATATAATATAATATAATATAATATAATATAATATAATATAATATAATATAACATAACAGATT
>JAVQJG010000869.1:0-13544 GCA_036024015.1 Craterocephalus amniculus | reverse complement strand
AATCTGATGTGTAAGGCCCATTTATGCTCGACGCAGAAGACGGATACGCACACGCACGGAAGGTTTCGTCCGTCTTCTGCGTCAATTTCGTGCGTTTTTGGTGCGTTTTCAGGCTCCTTGCGCATCCATCACTCGACGCAGACGACGGAGTAATACCATCGGAAACCGCGGGGTCAGTGTTGAGCATAGTGGAGCAGAAACAAACCAGAAGAAGAAGAAGATAAACAGGAAGAAGAAAACCATAGAAGAAGAAGCAAGACGAAAAAAACTTTAGAAGTTGCACAAGTTTTTGAAATAAAGTTCTACAAGTGTTCACGGTGTGTTGGTGGTTAGAAACGACTTAATAGCAGCGCGTTTGTGCCGCCAATCGATGTTTGAAACTAACGTCGTATCGCGGAGTTTATAATGATCTTTAAATGGGCCTTTAGTCACGCTGAGTACAGCCAACTGCTGCTGGGATTTTTCTTAACTTTATTGCAACTAGTGCAATTTACAGCGTATGCAAACAAATGACAAGAGGGCAGCACGCTACACGAAGACTGCTGTGGTGCTTGGTTGTGCTCTGTCTTTAGTGTATGTAATCAATCATGTATTGTTGTATATGTGTTGCGGCTCTTTTCGTTTGGCTTTAATTGTCTGCGCCGCTAAATACCAGTAAATGCCCATTTATGCTCCCTGACGGACGTAATTTGGGGCGTCCGTTCCAAGCGTCTTCATACGTCGCTGCCTTCATGCTTCCATGCGTCGTTTCTGTTGCTACGGCTAACCTCCGCTAAGCGGCAGTGCTGAGATCATTATAAACTCCGCGATACGACGTTAGTTTCAAAAATCGATTGGCGGCACAAACGCGCTGCTATTAAGTTGTTTCTAACCACCAACACACCGTGAACATTTGTAGAACTTTATTTCAAAAGCTTGTGCAACTTCTAAAGTTTTTTTCGCCGTCTTGCTTCTTCTTCTATGGTTTTCTTCTTCCTGTTTATCTTCTTCTTCTTCTGGTTTGTTTCTGCTCCACTATGCTCAACACTGACCCCGCGGTTTCCGGTGGTATTGAAAGATCATTTTAGGTTGTTTTTTTGTTTGTTTGTGTTTTTATCCTACTAATTTGGTATAAATTCAAAAACTGTCAGAAACCCAACTATAATAGTTTCAGCGAGATCTTAAACAGTCCAGTGGTGTTACCAGACACCCATTACCTCATCATTATGTACATGCTTCAGGAAAAAAATGTTTCCTTTCTCTGACTTTGACATGTACTTATTAGAGGAATTATCGGGGGATGATTACCACACATCCCTGCTATGTAGAGGCCCTCTTTCCTATATGCTGACTCAGTATCAAAGCATTATTTCCAGGAGAATGCATAGAAAAACATCTGGATTGTCAAAGAATACGCTGTTGTACCCTGATAGGCCAAAAACATTGACCAATGGGTATTTTCCACATGTCTGTAAAAGCCTTCATCATACATATAACAATATTTTGTTTCTGGGAGGACATTGAACATTTATAGAACAGGTCTAATTGGAAAACGTATTTAAAGTCTACAACAAGAAGGGTGTTGGAAAGCTGAAAGGCTACCACTTTTTGTATGTTGTTGTTTTGATGTAACTATGGCTAGTCTACTGGAAGGCCATAAGAATATAAAAGAAAATGTAGAACTTCCTGAATTTAATATTTGAGGAAGTCATTTCTTAAGAGAAACCACTTAAATACACCAATTACAACACAATGGCATCTTATCAAGTTACACATAAAGCAAGGCAGTTAGACAGTCTCAGTGTTCAATTGTCTTTCTCTGTTTGCAATTGATGCAAAGAAAGGAAAGAGATCCGTCCCTTTAATAAGTAACACAGGGCTTCAGCTTGTCAATGAACCAAATGATTCAGAGTGTAAGATAATCCATCTTACCACACAGGCAGACCGACTGAGCCAAATCACTAAAAGTATCTTATAAAGGTTACTTAAGGTTTTATTTGATTCCAGCATATTCACAGTATAATTTTTATGATTGTTGGCTCAAGTTACCCTGTGTTTAATCTTGAACACAGCCCAGCTCAAAAAGGGAGCCTCGACATCAGTTGTTCAAAATTAACTTGAGTCTGACCATCTAGTGGAATTTGAAGTGTGATAAAACATTAAAAACGGCATTTCTGATATGTGCTTGAACCATAAACGGCTGAATGTGGTACTGGTAATGTGGCATTTTAATTCATTTTAATGTCTCCTATAAGCCAGAAAGGAAACAGTAACTGCATGTAAATAAGTCATTGGCATGCCAATGCAAAGAACGCCGGGGTTTGTTAAAGAGTTATCTTATTAAACTGTTTCCATTGCATGAAATTTTCCAGAGCAGTCCCTGCAAATGTTTAAATGAGCTTGAAACATATTACACACACAACATGAGTAACTGGAAACAGGACGGGGTGAAAGAGTTTACACAGAGTGTAAAGAAGTAAAAAATAAAAAGAAGAAAGTGTTAATCCACAAGAAAAAGATCTAAGTTCATCCTGTTTTATTGCCGCTTTTGTAATTGTGTCATTTGTAGCTTTATTCCACACTTTCTCAGGATTTATGGTGATGTACATTTGTGGTTTAGGGAGGATAAGTAGTCATTAACCAGCTGGGATGCACGCGAATTGTTTGCAGTCCATTAGAAAAACACATGCACATCAGACCTTCCAGTAAGAAGAACAAAAACGCTCAGCTTCTACAAAAGCTTTATAATAAATCTGGTAAAACGTGACATATAAATTACCAACGCCAGCTCAATCAGTACCACAGAGGGAATAATTTGTTTCCGAGAGGTCAGCGTGCATGCTCCGCCTCTGTTCCCTCGTGTCCACTGGCTCAAAGTTGCCTTCAATCTGGACGCCAGCACTGCAAGCTTGGCTGAGCACATGGCTTGGTTTACAGCGCGGCAGGCATGCTGCCACATTGTTCAGTTCTTCGAGTGTGCTGATCTCCTTTCCACCTGCACGTTTCTGTTTCACCCTGTTCAGGCTGTACTGTCATGTCTAACGCTGAAAGAAATGTTTATATCTTGCATCTTTCAAAATGTTTTTAATTCTTGTCTGGCCGACACTGTTTCTTATCTGGGGATTTTAACATAAATTGGCAACCGCGGAGACAGCTGGATTCTTGCAAGAATTGCAAAATTACAATCAAAAAATTCAAATAGATTTCCTGGAAGGAAAATAACTACTTAATCAGGTGACAGAATCATACAGCTCTGGGATGGACTTCCTCCAGATCAGCTTTTTGGGGTACTTGTAAAAAGATTTTTTTTTAAAAATTCAATATTTTTAATAAAGTATTGGATTTCATCACTTTCACATTTACTGTAGATTTTCTGCAGAACTACATGAATATCAAGGGTTTGAGAGTCATGGAAGGGCTGTAGCCTATCACAGCGGCTAAGGCTGAGGCGGGGTAACCCTGGACAGGTAAAATCTCTCACTTTTTAATAAGAGTTATGGGTGTATTGGATGACTGTTAAAATGGTCAAGCATCTCTGACTGCAGTAAGGTACTCTATCAGTAAAGTAGATGAACACTGTTAAAATTTACTGGTTATAATGCAATCTACCATGCCAACAGAGGTTAACATTTGAGCTGAGGCAGGTTTTTAAAATGTAAAAAAATCCTGTGAGGCGAGTGTCCAACAGCAGAAAGCAAATGTGGCCACTGAAACTAATGACAAGCAGCAGCAGATATTGCATGGCTCTTACAACCCTGAAGCAAAAGTCACAACCGAGACATTTTAGCTTTGATAGTAAATGCGTTGGCATGGTGTTATTGTCTTAGATTGATCAAGCAGAGCTCTTAAATTACATGCTTACATTGTTTGTGTGATGGATATTAATAAAAATCAAAGTTCTCAAAGTCTGACTTTCAAACAAAACAAGAGCTAGTAAAATTATTTCTGCATGAATTGGGTCTTTCTATATATCCCACAGTGGACCTGGATGTGGAATGAACCATGTCGGTACACAGAAATACAGTAGAGGAGGCAATTACAACAGACAATTTCTGACAAAACCATGACAAATCCAAAACTGCGTAATGCTCCAGAAACGCATATAGCTGTATAGCTCTCCCACTCAACAACTGGTACCAAAGGTACCAAATCGAAACTAGTTTAATCATTGCTGAGTTGAAAAATCAACTGCAAACCAAAAAACAATACTTGTGCTCTAATAGTGTAAATATCATCTTTCAGTAGTTCAGTCAATGAAATGTTTCCATTCCAGTTCTTGTATAAGAGGACATCCAATTTAATGACCTAGTTATGCTCTTACAGTAGCTGAGCGGATCCTTTAATGCTTAATTAATCATATTTTAGACCTATTGCATCACTGCTAAGTAGAAACATTGCCCAAACTCTGTTGTTTTCAATCTAAAACTTGTCTTCTGCCCCCTGGTGGATACATTTTGCACTACAGGAATTCTGACAGTATAACAATAAACTGTACATTTAAGCATATAATTGAGTGGGGTTGTTTGTTTCATTGTTTCCATTTTGTTAAAGGGTCCAATAAAGACTTTAGATTCATAAACTTTTCCTATAAATAATTCTTGGGTCAAAAAATACAGATGTGTGCGCATGCTTCTGTTTAGGTGCAACATCCCCCATATTTTGTTGTATTCTATGGTTTTTATTCTTTTTTTATGGATATATTTTGTAAATTGCTCATAATTATTTACTGAACAGGGCTATAGTTTGACATTACAAAAGTAATGAATAAATATATTCTCTATCTATATGTATTTCCTGGTTTGAGGCAATGCTGCATCTTTCTGTGTATTTCTGCATATTTGTGCAGCAAAGAGAGCCAATAAACAAACAAAAAACAAAAGCAAAACATAAATATTTGCAAACGTCAACAGCTCAATGTCTAAAAAAAGAACCTTGCTGTGACTAGATTCCTGTGGGAATTTTCTTTCTTTTTATAACAGACTACAGGGCTCGTGATCACAGCAGCATGAGTGGACATAAACAAGGGTCGTCTATTTAGCATGGATGCTACACCGTTGTAATGGATCTGTGCCCACTCTGTTTTTAGATGCGCTGCTGCCATCAAATTCAATTACTTCTATTTATCTTAAAATAGCAAAATGTCTCCTTTTTGACATTTAATATGATTCATACATTCAATGATTAACAAAACGCTGATTCGTGACATTTACAATTCACTGCATTCTGTTCTTTTTTTTTACATTTTATATATCATCCCAACCTTCCCAAATCATATGAAATAAAATGGAGAAGGCAGAAAAGAACTGATTTTTACTTTCATTTTATTTTTGCTTATTCATCTCCCCTTAATCACTTTTACTCCAAAAGTAAAATATCCCATCAGGGATTAATAATGTATCATTCAATTTAATTTAAATTTGATTGGACCACACATACCAGCGCTAAGGGAAGATTACCCAGAACATCCTGCAAAACCAGCTGAGAGTTTCTCATCGAACCGCATTTGAATTTCTGATAAAAACACAACGAATACTATCACATTACCAGACCAAAACCTGAAGGTCTAATGGTAATTTCCCAGCAAGCATCATCTCTTTCTTCTCTAATCAGTTTGACTCTCATCTTTAAGCCATTCGCACCCTTCAGTTTTTCTGCCACACAACATGTTTACCTCCACGCAAACCTAAGAGGCAGGTAGACACGGAGAAGCCACATGGGGCCAGAGGTTAGGCGGACAGAAACGGGTCGGGAGACAAGCGGCTGACAGCCAGCAGACAGCAGCTGCTGAGGTTTCCATTACCTGAGACTATCTGTTCAGTCACCAGCAGTCCTGTCACCCTAGAAGGAACAGTATTCTCAGCTTCACTATGAACCCAGACAAGGACACTTGTTATGTAATATTAAAGATACTGTTAAAAACATCATCAAAAATCTGAATAAAGAAACTACTGGCTGTGCAGTGATATGATAATATCATATGTACAAACACTGCAAACACGGCCAATTCAGACTGATTGACCCCGGTGAGCAATCCCTAACCTAATTATATGTCCCCCTCCATGTGACTTATTAAGAAGGAAAACTCTACTTATAACCCAGCCTAAGAGAACATTTAGCCTCTAATGTTCATTAACTGCGTGTCATCACATGGTGGAGAAACCTAAAGTGTAACACAAAAGACGGGAGCAGAAGGAAAACAAGCATTTGGTTCAGAGCAACCATCTAGTTTAGACCAACAAAATGTGCAGAGGAAGCCTGTAGGCCAGAACTTACAAAAGACTAGGGAGGCAATGAAAAAAAAAGAAACACAGACCCCCACAGGCACTAACTCTCCTCTCCCACACAACAGGAAGACTGGTAAATACTATACATTACAGTACAGTACACCGCTGCAACACAAAGCTATCTAGGTTATCTGTTTAACTATTAATTGTCAACGGAGCTAAGATAGCCGGCAACCTAAACATCTCTGACTAAGAGCTGTTACACAAAGCAACATCCAGATCCTAATTTATGTGACTGGGGTAATAGGCATTCACCGCTAATGTCGCATTAAGCATTAATAACCCACTGAGTCTGCAGTGATATCAGGATAAAGGAAACCCATCCATAGGTCCTGACTTCCCCAAATCAAGGAGATGAAGAGGTGGGAGATCTGGATCATCTGTACAGTTTTACTGATTGATTGTACAGGAAATGTGAGAGAAACGTGAGGGGTACTGTGGCTCATTGTCCCATGGCACCGGCAAGTGGTGGGCATAGCGGTGTCTGAACACAATGCAGCAGCATTGGTTTACGTGAGCCATCACACACGTTGCAAGTGTCGGTGTCAGTGAACTGTTGTGGTGGACTACTTGGGGAAAGAAAACTTGCACGCAACAAAACATATTGTCATGTTCAGATATCAAAACTAGGATGAGAAAAAAGGGAAAGTCAGCTAAATTATAATTGTTTTAATTCGGATTCCAGTGCAATTAGTTGTTATGGTTGTGTGCAATATTTTCATCTTGCATCTCGAATACAGATACAGCAACAGATCAAAACGTTATCAAATGAACATCCAAAAAATATATGAAAAAATACGGAGGATTAATTGTCTGTTACCATCACAAACTGAGCATTTGTGCTTTAAAAGTGCCTAAGCCTGCCGCAGCAAGCAAGAAGTTAAACAATTTGCAGGTAAGAAAAAATGAGCACAATAAGTTTGCTGGCCACAATACTTTTCATTTGTTCTCTTTCTCTCTCTCTGATCCCTCTCGTTTCTTGCAGA
This sequence comes from Craterocephalus amniculus, assembly GCA_036024015.1. NCBI lineage: Eukaryota > Metazoa > Chordata > Actinopteri > Atheriniformes > Atherinidae > Craterocephalus > Craterocephalus amniculus. Next base: position 6,295 of record JAVQJG010000869.1, on the reverse strand, counting down.
GTGATCTCTCGTGTAATACTTGACAGCAGGCATAGTCTCGTACAATACCACCGCGTGTACAGTTGTATATTTTTGTTTACAGAGAAACTACCTGGCAGTTATGCCTGTCTCCCTGTCTGAGCCCCATGTTTAAATTTGTTTTAGGGCAATTTTGTCAAAGAGACTTCATTGTATCAGACTTACTTTTTTGGTTGTGTTTGTTTTTCATTAATTATTAATAAGACCTAGAGTTCATTCTATATAGTTTTTTTTAGTTGTATAAATTGTCATCCAGTTCTAGTGAAAATTGTTTTTTTTAGAAAGTTAATTTATCTTTGAAAGAGTGTATCCTACTTGCACCATAAGGGCATTATTACTATATTAGTTGAAAACGGTGACAAAATGATTGCTTAATGCAATATTTTCATTTATCACTATGATTTCTAAGACAATTAATCGCACGGCAAAATTTGTTATTATGAAAAGTGCCTCAAAACTCATTACAGTTTAAAAAGAAGCTTGTTAAGTTTTTAATCTAATCAACAACACAACAGCTAAGTATAAGTATTATAAAGACTATTTCCATCTGCACTCAATCAATTTGTTGCTTCTGTGGGCCCCATATTACCAAAGGTTTATTTTATTCCATTTATAAAAAACTACACATGCCATAATTTGACCAAAACATACGAGAGAAGAGAAGCATGTTTAAAGACATATAAAGACCAAAGTAATACATATCTTATAATTGCAGTGCTTTCAGGATGCTCATCTGAAAATTGATCTAAGCAATATCATCCACCTAATCAAATATAATGGACCGGTACTGGGGGTGTATTTGCAATCAACGCCTGCTGTCTTATGCATCAACAACTCTTAACATGTCTGTGGGCATCTCTTATAGACACTAGAGACAGGTGAGAAGGGATACTGTACGTGGTACTGCCAATCTGATGAAAGAATAATGTATTTCTGTCAGGTAAATGTCAGCTCTGAAGTCCAGCATTAATCAGGAAATGCCAGGGAGAAAGCAAGAAGATTCTTTTTAATAAAATGAATGAGCTTTAAGTATCAGATAGGGAGAAGTAAAGGCATGCTAAATTAAATAGATTATCCAAATTCTGCAGCACTTTTACATTGCATCTAAAACTTTTGGGAAAGATTTAACATTATAAATTAAATATTTTTTAATTTCTCCATTAATCACCTCTTTCTTCCATATTCTCGTCTTTCCTTACCTCATCTCTCAATGTAGCAGCGCATTTCGCTGCTAAATCATAGAGCACATAAGATTCCCAGAACAGACGATAGGCTGTTGATGGTTGCAGCCATATTTAACTTTATTTTTAATAGAAAGTCTTCAAATTACCCTTAATTCATTGTGATAAAGTGACTAACTAAGTCCGAAAGTGCGTCCCAGTGTGCTACTGCTAACTATCTGATGTTTGCAATCACTACAGAGGGGTCCCTTCACAGTCTCCCCGAGCAGAAGTTGGTCTAACCTCCCTTCCCGCCGTCTCTTACCTTTATTTTATGGCACGGCTCCACCAAAGGCTGCCATTGCTTCTGAAAGTCGAGAAAGTTAGGCCTGGTAAAACTATCCCGGACTCCACAAACAAGCTGGACTCACAGAGTGAACTTTCCAGTTAATTCACATTGTCTCTGACTAACGGTCTCTGGTCTGTGATGCTGCGGGCACACGCGGCGAATAACGTGATGCCTTCAGAGTCTGCTCGCAAATGTCCAAATCAGTTTCCGGCAGGATGTAAAGGCGATGAAAAGAAGTGCATTTCATGCTGGAAATAAACAATGAAAGCTTGTTATGTGATAATCAAATGGCATTATGTATCTAAACTGAAAAGCAATTTTTATTCGAGCAGGCTTATTTCAGGAATCATGTAGGATTTATTTTTAAGAGCACATGAAGGCAGCACAAACCGAGTACAGTGCGCATCTGCAAAAGTGATGATGATGAGGACTGGCTTGTCTCTCCTGTCGGAATATTTCCTTTGGAGGTGTGAAAAATCATGTTTCCCTTATAATTCAAAATTCAGAATCTTAAACTTTTACTCTTGCATTTCTTTTATTTCACGCCTATCTCTCTTTTGGACAGAATATATAAATTATGCAACAATGTGAAAGTAGAATGTAATTTTATTTCCATTGTAGACTCTCGTTTATATTCAACATTTTTCCCTCATCTACAGTGCGCCTTAAGATTACATAACAGCTCGTCTGAATCGCCAAACTACGCAGTTAGACCTTTCATGCACTCTCTGTTTTTGTATAATGAAATTATGCAGTAAACAATCCGGGAAAAAGTGTGCCAAAAATGCATTAATATACAACATATAATATATAAGATTAAATCTTTACAGGTCTATGAAGATTTTGTCAGGTTTTTTTTTCCTTTTTCCATACACTGTTACAATAAACCACATAAACATCCCTGAACAGTTAAAAAAGCAGATATTGGTACAGTTCTCAGATATTTATACTAGCATTTTCTGTGCCAAACATATGAATGTATTTTAAAATTTTGATTCATTTGTGCAGGACTTTGAAGAGGTTTTGGCCAAAATATGTACCTGATCTGCTGACGCCATATGAGGCAGACTCTTTTAGTTTGACTTAAAAAATGTCAAACTAAAAAAGGAAATCCCTATCAAGGTTTTATGCTGAAGTGTGATTTAACCTTAGTACTTTTAAATGAGGTCCAAAAGCATTGTATTTGAAATTTTATTTGTATGTATTTTAATGTTTTTTAAATCATGTACAGCACATTGGGGGGCCTTATGTGCATTTTTGCTAAATGGGCTTTACCTTTAGTATCACGGTTTCAATATTAAATTGACAGTAGTGTCATAATTACTTGTAATAATTACAATTACAAATAAATAAGTTCCTTCCTTGGTCCCTCAGCTGGTGGAGAGGCTTAAAACAATGCAATACTATGATATAATACCAATGCAACATATTGGAACATAATTTAGGAACAGAACGTAGTACAGAAGACATAGACAACACATTGACCCCAAATGTTGCAGATTAAAAAGGCATCTATTTCAGAGTTTATGTTGAAATTTCAAATAAACATTAGTGTTATACGGGGAAGGAACATTGTTGATGTGTTTTAACTAAAGCTTAAGGCTGTTTTTAAATGATGTGTAATTATCGTTTTTTTTCTGATGGTTACAGTTGTTCATTGCAGAAATGTGTGCCTCTGAAAGACAACCAATTCAGATATTTTGTTTTGTTTTGGGAATAGTAAAGCCTTTAATTGTTGAAACCCTGCTGTTGTATTTTATGTACTTAATGGTGGTGGTGCAAATCCTATAATATCTGTAATGCTCAAAAAACATAATCGGGTCACAGGGTCTCTGTCCTCCAAAACCATTTGTTTCTTCATCCTGTTTTCACTTCTTCAAACACGTGACCTCTGGTGGTTGTGAGAGCAGCTGCAGGGGAATTGTGAAGATGGATCCTATAATGGGGACAGTCATAACAAAGAGCTTATATTTTTGTCCTAACTGAACGTTTTTTAACCCTTACCAGGTAGTTGTGTTTTCTCCTCTTCAACATAAATTTTTTTAAGAAGTGCATCTGAGTGCAGCTTAATACTGAAAAAGACTGGGAAAAAAGCTGTCATGGTGGTTGTAGGCCTAAGTGCTGTTCTTATGTCAATAATCCCACAATCCTTTCCCTCCTTACCAAAATTAAAAGAAATACTTGAGAGTGGCATCTGCTATGATGTGGAAATATCTGTAAAAGAGGTATTTCCTTACTTAAAAAAGAAAGAGAAGTAAGTCCTGCTACCAAATGTGTTGTGGCCACCTCAGGCATCTAACCTCAAACCATTAGCACTTGTTTGTATGTGCCTGACTGAAGGCTTTGAAAATTTAAAAAAAGTGTATGTTCTGGTATTTAATTGTAATAGACTTACATTTTTCAAAAAAGTTTTACATAGCCGTTCATACCAAAAGGATCCAAAATGTCACCGTGTAAAGTACATGAGTGAACTACAACTTGCATACACGTGTTTCCAAATCAAACATTTTCCAGTGATTCTTTAGGAAGACACAAAATGTCTAGTAAGGAAATGGGAGATTGAGTTAGATGGCAAACCGTCCAATCACATCATAACTTGAAGACCAATATTTAGAAATGGGGTTTCCCTTTCTGTGTAATGTGCAGTTTATAACACAAGAACTTTTTATTTAAACACATTTGTTACTCCCTGGTAGGATTTGAGAAACGTTGCCTGCTGAGGAATACAAAAAGATCCTGGTTGAAGTTTAAACAGTTGTTTTCACAATGTAAATGTCACCTTCATCACATTCATGTTTTTCATGCTACCTTGATTAAATCCAAATAAGACACATTATGGTAAAACTTCATCATTTACTTACTGAGTTTGGCCATTTCCTTTGCTTGGGTAGGGGTAGAAAACAAAACTAGTTCTTGAGGATTAAAACAGGAGATCATGACTGGCATTAAAAAGTACGTTTTTCCCCTCTAACCCAACCATCACCTTCAGTCACAATTTTGTTTTTTTACAATCTAGGTGCAGTGATTTTTACGACCACCAGAGGGCTCGAGAATACATTATTTTTATTGAGGATTTGCACATGTCGTCGCAAATCACGTGACCTTGCCATGTCCGCCACATTGTTAGGCAAGCTTCCCCAGAAGAGTCTATTCACTAGTGTACATTTTATCATTATGTTATTTCTCTTCCTGAAACACCAACCATCTGGATAAATTACGTTCGTCCGTTATCTGGAGAAAATAAAGCCAATGACTGCGATATTCACAGTCTCGAGTGCAGCTAGCTAACCAGTTTGCTACCCGAACATATCACTAGGCTATTTTATTCATAATCCTCCCACACTGCTGGGTGGAAGCGTAGATAAGTCTGCATGCAGATCCAGTCATTCGTGTCATAGTGTTTCAGTTCAGTGACTCTTCGTGTCTTTTTAGGTACATTTTACCGGCGGGCGGTATGAACAGGTTCATGTTGATCCTCGTTCATGAAGCATACACAGCATGAGGGGCTTAATGGTACCATGATGCTTTTTCCAGAAGGAAAACTGCATATATCCAGAACATCGCTAATGCTTATTTAAGCATATAAAATCTTCTATGCATGTTTTGTCTACGATTAGAAGCAGTGGCGTGCACAGGTAGACGTCAGGTGGTGCTGAATTTGAACACTTGCCCTTGCCCTCTTGTCCGAGTAAGTGCCTTTAAGAGAGTTTTTATTAAGTCATCATTATATTGTTAGTAATACGTTTGCCCCCCCAACCCGCTCTGCCGACATCTACGCCCCTAAACGCTGCAGCCGCACACACGCGCGCGCCCTCCTGTGCCAGGCCTGCTCATTTTGTCGTGAACGCGCAAAGCGGACACGAAGGCAGCACATTGCAGCAACAGCACAGAACAGCAGCTGCATCCACGTCTCCTCCCGCCCTGCCTGCAGCTATGCAGGTAACACGTGAGTTCAGTCTCGAGTATATGTGTCCCCTTATCCTCAGTAGTTAAACTATTTGTCTTACGAAGTAACCTTTGTCTGTGTGCAACTCTCTAAATGACCAATCGTAAATCAGCCGATTGCCCAGTCTCACCTGTTAAAGAAGCCAGACGCTCGCCATAGATCAATTATTAGATGTAACGCGACGACCAGCACACAATCAGTGTCGGTAGGAAATATAAATAAAATCTATATAACATAGCTCAATATTTAGTCTCGTGTAGTACTGCTAGCCTACTTAAGGAGAACAGCTGCTGCTTAACAAAAACTAATGGGAATCAAATAAACACAAAAATATTTAAGACTCACCTGGAGGAAGTGTGTGTGTGTGAGAGTGTGTAGTAGAAAGTAAATAATGTGCTCCAAGAAAACTGTCGGCTACCTCGTTTCAGTTTGGGCTCACAGATACACATCAGTGTGGATTTACATCAGACTTAGAGCAGTCATTTATTTGCTAAATGCTAGAGAAAATAGCTGTGTGTGTGTTCTGTTGTAATGTCACCAAGCAGGCTTATTCATAGTGTTAGTTTCTTTATATATTACTAATTGCAGCATTCCTGCCTCGAAAGGAGAGACAGCAGCAAGGAGGATGAAGAGGCTGATGATAAAGATGAAAGGTTAGAGTCAAGACCAGTCAGTTTACTGTCCAGAGCCTTTATAATGTTTGAAGTTCAAAACTGAGCTGTTCCCCTAGTTTTATTGAAATATTTTTAAAAAGCTGTCACAAAGTGGTGGTTTGGCACGATTATTTGTGGCATGAAGCTAATTTATTCCCATATATCATCT
>JAVQJG010000845.1:0-23373 GCA_036024015.1 Craterocephalus amniculus | reverse complement strand
TGAAGTAAGGGGGTGCATTTGTGTTTTTAGAAGTTTTAACCGTTTCCTCATAGAAATTGAAGCAGTAAGACTGATGTGCCCAAATAAAGTTAATTCTGCACTGAATTATACATAATGATGAGTTCTTTGAGTTGCAAACTAAAAGCAGAATGAGTTTGTCTGTCTCCCCACATCACACATTTCTCAAGATGTAGACTGAGAACAGTTTGATCATAGTAACCATACTTCCTCTTTTGTGGCTTGTTGCTATGGCAAGACTTCCCTTGCAGGCAGGAAGTGACTAGGTGCCCTAAGTGATGAGCTTTTTTTGAGTATTTGTGTGCATGTATGAGTATTCTACATTAAGTCTGGGTGGAGCCCTCCCCTTTGTCCTCAGACGCTGTGCGTTTCACAGAGGAATTCATTTCTTCTATCTGTTGTCTGCGCCATCATGGCGAAGAACAACAATGCTTTAGGGATTCCTGTTGGCCAGATGGTGAGTTGGTAGTGCTCTCTGTAAGCCTTGAGGTGTTTTTGTAACCGTTATCCAGTGTTGTGGTTTTGCATTTTTGCTGTAAGTTACAGGAGTTGAGTACTTCCAAGCTGAAATGAAGGTGTTTGCATTTTCAGATTTAGGCCTCTCTTTATAGCCTTTTGGTCAGCTTTGAAACTGTACTGATTATAAATTGACTTCTAGTCCAGAGAGTCAGGAGCTACAGAGCAGTTGTCCTGTATTGGTTTGTGCCAAGACTGGCAGAACCAATCAGACTGCGTGGCTACAGTTGGTTGCTATTGAAAACAGGCTGAGCTTTCAGAGCCAGAAGCAGAAACCAAGCCATGCCTGTCGGCCAATCTGTCATGTGTAGGCTGAGTTGGCTTAAAATACTCATTGTGAGACCATTGCATTTCTTGAAATGGCTCTGCTCTGCAAAAGATGTGAAGTTGACATATACAGTAGATTTTTTTTATTGAAACTGAGATGTGTTGGATTTTGTGGAATTCCTTCATACGTACCCAGTATATTTACACATCTGTTTCTGCCTAAAATGATCTCCAGAGAATCAAAAAAGCAGAGAACAAAATGTGCGTAAGTAAGATAGTGACGAGTCATTTGTTTTTTTCTAGAAGTTGTGGATGAAGTGTGTCTAACTTCTCCAGTTCACTTCCTGTTGTCGGAAAACAAAGTCTGAATTTGGCTGAAAGGGATGAACATTTGAAGTATGGGAAAGATGAAGAAGTTCCCACCTGCAGAGACGACCAACCTAGTTCTGCCTAACATTGTCAAAGTGGCTCATTTTCCATGAGCTGCTGTCAAGAAACCGATTACAATGGTGGACACTGCGCAAGCAGTCAAAATCTTACACATGTATACGGTTTCTTGATGGCAAACTTATTGTGGTGTTCTTCAAAAAAGATGAGATGTGATTATTACTATCATCGAAAAGTTAGATGTTTTGCAGTTTCCTTAACCTGCCATTAAATGACACGTAGCTTTAGAGGTGACAACAGAGCTCTATTTGTAAACTGCACATCCTGCATACTGCAGGTTGTCACATACAGTAATAACTTGTACAGACAAGCATGCACGCATTCACACCTCATAGACATTTTTATTCTTAACCTATATGTGTACTTTTGGAGGAAACGGAGCCTCCAGAAGTGGGAACCCAAACAGAAGTACATGTAGAGTGTTTGGACTCAAAAACAGAATTTTTAGTCTCCCTTTGAAAATACAATCCCCCTATTGAGCTGAAGCTCCGGTCTGCGTGGCCTCTAATCGAGATGCGTTCATACCTACACGGTTTTCCCACACAGGGAAACCGTGAGTTGATTACTTTTGCATGATGTGAATTTTGTGAATACTGAAAGTTGAATGAGGGCTGTTGTCATCGGTGTTGCAACCACTTCCTGTGAAAACAGCCTCGGCTGATTGCACCCCACTGTTACTCAGACGGTAGAGAAAAAAGAGAAAAAAAAACAACATGCAGCTGCTGTAAACATTTTGCTGGTGAAATGTCTGTATTCATGCTGTTTGAAACAGAGTAATTCTTACTGTATTACTGAGATACAATAAGAATATCACAGTTTTTGTCTTTAAAAACCCCCTAAAACCTCTTGACATGAATCTAAAGATAACATTTTTATCCTAATTCAGCCTAGTGATTGTTTTGTTGTTCCCCCATGATCAAACTTATCAAAACGAGATTGTAGGCCATGACACCCACAGAGCAGTGTTTTCTCCTGTTTTCTCGGGTTGCAACACCTCCTGACTTGTTTTTCTTTCTGTTCACAGAGCCAGGCCGTGTCAGATGGAGGTAAGCCTGAGTAGTCAGCCTGCACGCAGCCAATCCTGTTCACCTCACACTCGTACAACCTTAACATGCCTGTGCACGATAATATCTGATTCCGTCTTTTTCTTGGTCTTACATTCAAGTAGTGATAAATGAGTGTGTTTGTGCTCGTGTTGTAGAGCTGAACATGTCGGTGCGGGGCTGCGGCGGCAGCAGCTCCAGCAGCTCCAGCCTTCCAGGGACCCCGGGCGGAGACATCGGCCCTGCCAACAGCGTGCTGAGCTGGGCAGTCTCATTTGAAAAGCTGCTGGAGGACCCCTGTGGGGTCAGTTATTTTACGGTAAGACAGCGCAGTTTGAAGTGTGCTTTTCATAGAGCTTAGCGTAAATGACATGTTTTTCTTTGCTTTTCTAATGGGCTGAACCATGTTTGATCATGATCTTTGCACATACTCGCATCTGCAGGCTTTTTTGAAGTCAGAAGTGAGTGCAGAGAATATTTTATTCTGGCAGGCGTGTGAAAAGTTCAGGAAGATCCCAGCCACCTCTTTGGATGAGGTATGATGCTAATTTTCTCTCTTCACACATTTAATGAGTTTATCTCTGACTCAGTGTTGTGTGGATCCCTCTTTCGTTTTCACTGAAACTATTTAAAAGTGGGCAAAATATTCCACTGTTGCTGAGGAGTATTTTAGTATGAATAGCTTCTAAATATCCTGTTAACCATGGTGATGAAGGATACATATTTAAATAATTTGTTTGTTTAGAAAATTATTAAGAATTGGCAGAGTTACAGCATTGACAGTTTTTGTTTTAACACTGAAAAAGGAATAAAAATTTCATCCAATAATCTAACACACACTGAACACAGGGTGGGATGTGTATTGAAAACTTGACATCCATATGTGTGACTCTTCTGTGAAATTTTAGCTTATGAGCAATAACTTTGACCCCCCCAACTTTATTCGAACTGTTGTTCGCAGCTGAAAGCAGCAGCTCGCTCCATCTACAAAACCTATTTGTCGGACAGCGCTCCCTACTCGGTCAACATCGATGACACTGCCAAGACCGAAGAGAAGGACCTGGATCAGCCCACACCGGACATGTTCAGCAAAGCGCAGACGCAGGTCTGCACCGGGTCCACAGCTTCAATTGACCAGTAAAGTGGTTGTTTTGAGCTTCATTTTCTGCCTGGTTTGTGTCAGATATTCAAGCTGATGAAGATGGACAGCTACAGGCGCTTTGTGCGCTCTCCCATGTACCAGAAGTGCACCTTGACAACTGTAGAAGGTAAACTTCTACCTCAGCTCTCCACAGAGCCTGTCCGCATGCGGTCCTTGGACGACATGGCCAACAAAAGCCCCTTAAGTAACAAAAAGGTAGATGGATTTAGAGCCATTGGTCATAAACATATGGTTTCTGCTCCACTTCTGCTGTAACAACGTAAATTTGATCCTCAACAGAACAAGAAGTCTGACTCAAACAGCTTGTTAGGTGGTAAGAGTGCCTCAGAGAAACAGAAACGAGAATCCTGGGGAGGTAATACCTTTCATTACTGCAAATACTGTGCTTCAAATACAATCGGTGCACAACTTGTCTTTTTTTCCCTTTTTGCCTTCTGTCTGTAACTACAGATGCGTCCTACATTCAAGGTTTAGGTCCCCGGAGAGAGCCTCTCATGTCGGTCAAATCTAACAGCAGTGTGGAGCTTGGCTCCCTCTACAGACAGAAGGAGGTTGGTGCATTTAGGAGAAAATGTTTGTGACTGATTTGAGTTTCTGAAACAAAGAATTGTTACAAATACATTAACAGAATATGTACTCCTCAAAGAGACAAATGTGTCATATTTTTCCCCCCTCGCTGTCTTTGCCTCATTTTCTATCTGCGGTGTAGAACGGCCAGTTGAGTCCCCGCTCCCTTGAGCAGGGCGGTGGAGGTGGGAGTCGTATAGGTGTGGAGGGGGGCTATTGCTGTGTCTACCTACCGGACGGCAGTGCTTCACTGGTTCCCACACCCAATGGCCAACCAATAAAAAACATGCTGGCTAGCTTGTGTGAGAAGAGAGGCTTCCCACTTAAAGATGTAATCATTTACCTGCTTGGCAAGGACAAGGTGAGCAGGCTGAGTTTGTCTAAAGTAGCGGCTGCAGCTTTAAATCAAGCAGCCCGAATGTTATCATGTGTGCCACATGTTAACAGCATGTTGCAACCGTGTGTGAGAGACGATTACCCTCTTCCTGTTCTAACATCCTCTCACCGCCTCACCTCACAGTCATCATTTCCAAAACCTCTTTCTAAAGGACTGACGCCAGTCTCAGTCCTTTTAGAGTGATGCTCTCACTTCCTGTGTATTAATAAGAGGGACTTTACTTTGCGTGCCTGTGTGTGTGTGCGACAGGGAATGAGTGAGAAGTGCTTTGTAGACCCTAAAACAATGTTAAAAGCAGATGTATTTTATTAAAGTGGATCATTTTCTGTCTGTCTGATGCGCTGTTCTTGACTTTTTTAGCAGCCCTTATCTCTGGACCAGGACTGCATCGTGCTGAGAGATCAGCAGGTCTCTCTCGAGCTCAGGGTGATGTTTATGTGAGTCACTTTATTTTTTTATGTCTTTGTCACTCAAGCAGGTTTTCACACCCATATCCCCACTACAACATGCTACATTTCACAGTATTAAAGGGAAGGCCCGGTGCTATCAGGAGACATCTCCTGGCTCTCCTGCATTAACCGTGTTATCAGTTACACCAAGACATGATCGCTAAAGCTGCCTATGTGCCTACAGGCTTTGCATGGCATTGTGGTTCCACTGCATTTAGTTCATTTTCATGTGTGAGGGTTAAAGGAGCTATACCTGATTTTATTTTAACTTTTCTAAGAAAAATGGTTTCTACACGGTTTATTATGTGGTAAAAGGGGGAAGTCCATATAAATTAATGACTCATTGATTGTGCATATGTACGAGTCCAGGCCATTTTAGTTAGCGAAAGCGGCTTATTTTTACCTTTGGCGTGCCGCTCTTTCTCTGACCAGTGGGGTTAACTTCTTTGACTTCCTGATTCCGATCAGCCACTAAGAGTGGAGAAAGAGAGCGTCACGCCAAAGCTAAAAATGAGCCGCTATCGCTAACTAAAATGTCCTGGACTCGTACATATGACACCAATGAGTCATTCATTTTTATGGACTTAAAAGGGGTAAGTCCAACTTCCCCCTTTTTACCACATAATATATCGTGTAGAAACCATTTTTCTAAGCAAGATTAAAATAACATCAGGTATAGCTCCTTTAATATTAAGATGCTATTGTGTCACAGGCTGAAAAATGCTTTCACTGGTAAAACCGTGGCCATTATGGTGAAATCCAGCAAGACGTTGCAGGACGCCCTCTTTGCAGTGCTGCAGAAGCACCACCTCAAGCCCCACGAGGCCCTGATCACTATGGTGAGTGTGCTGCATGTGAAATGGATCATAATATATAGCCTGTACTGTTACTGTACCTGCGAGTGGTGGCCTAATTATTACAGAGGTGAGTTTGGGTCTGGAGGATCCACACCTGAGAGGAAGAAGGCTGCCCCCCCTGAGCAATGCCTTTAACCCCCCAGCTGCTCCCCAGCGAGTGAATCATGGCAGTCCCCTGCTTTCTAGTAAATCCAGAAATGGGTAAACATAGAGCCTGATTTCCCAATCTGAGAAAAGTAATAAAACCAAAATGAATACATGATTTATTTATAGCTCATTGCATTGGCTGAAATTGATTGATTACATCAGTTTGATTGTAAGGATGTTTTGAAATCTATAAAGCATTAAATTAAAAAACCAAAGTTGTGAACAGTGTGACATTATCGGTGAGAGTATTCATTGGAAGTTTATCTTTCTAATTGTGCACTTGTATTTAAAGGATGCTGTTAAATCTGATCCTGTAAATAGACTCAGAAATATCTTTTTGTCTTCAATGAGCTACACACACTTGCTTTCTGCTGGCAGCTGCTCAGTGGTTTAAATGGTTTCCATGTTTCATGAAGTGCTCTTCACTCACGATCACTCACAGGAGGGGAAACGGTTGTGGCAAGTTTGGTATCACAGGTGTATGCAGGTGTATGTAGATGTGGGCTGCACAGTGGTGTGATGGTTAGCACTGCAGCACGCTGCAAGGGAGGAGGTCGTACATGAGCCGTCTATGGGCTTCCGCCTTCCTCCCGCAGCCTAAAGACATGCATTTAAGTTAGTTGTTTACTCTCAGCGATCCCATTCCACAGGATTGAGGGTGAATGGTTGTTTGTCTCCGTGTTGGCCCTGCAATGGACTGACACCTGGTCCAGGATGTCCCCTGCCTCTCGCCCGCTAATTGCTGGGATAGGCTCCAGCCCTTAATTTGCAGTTTTGAAGATAAATGAATGAATGATGGGTTTAGATAGATGCACATGAACAGGAAGACGAATGGGTCAATAAATAGACCAAAAAGCCTGACATTGCAATCGTGTCTGCAATAGCTGAATGTAAGCCTATGATCAGAACTTTAATTACAGGACCTACTACTAGCCACAGTTAACATCAGTGTGCATGGTAATGTTTCTATTAAATAAGTCTTGTCTTTTGGTTATAGAAAATTGAATGGTTTACACTTAATCCAGCATTTCATGACCCTTCTTCATCTAAAGTAAAAAAATAATAATCTTTGTGGTAAATGAGATCTAACTGTCTGAACATATGTCCAACTGGAATCTTTTCCTTGTTGTACAGGCTGAAAGTGATGAGCCTGTGAACCTGAACACATCAGTCTACAAGCTGGCCAATAAGACACTACAGCTTGACAAAGCCAAAGGTGATTTTACTTGACATTTCTGAAGAAAACATCCAGTGCTTTGCTTTAATCACAGGCAGAATTGTGTTTGGAACAATTCAGCTGATGCAGGATGAGGATAGATCAATAAATTTGATGAATTACTCAAATCAAAGTGGAATTAAAACAGATAAAAGAGCTCTCCTGCTCACCATCAGCTGTTAGTGAATATTGTGTGGCACACTGTTCATGCTGCCTCCTTGTGCATTTAAGTGTTTAATGGCTCCTAGAGTGTTCTGCGTTACATGACTCTGGCTCCTTGGAGCTGGCAGGACAGTCTTTTTACAACCCTCTTAACTGCCCTGCTTTCTCTGATCTTCTTTTGTATGTGTGTTTTCTCTCTTTTTTCCTTTTTGTGTGTTTGAAATGTCTGAATCCATTTTGTTTGTTTAATGCTGTGTCACTTCCAGTTCACTAACCTCATTCCCCAACTGCTGAGAGACCAGAACCAACTTCACTTTGGATCAGTGCTCCATGCTTCAGCTCGTCTCTATGCTTTTCAGAGGGGCACAATAATTTAATATCGAGGGTTTTTACCCTTTTAGACAATTTTATGTATCAGTCTTCTGAAAGCACTTTTTGAAACAGATGTTTTCTCTTTATGTGTATGCAGGTAGAGAGCAGACCTTCATTCCCAGAGGCACCTTTACTACTCAGGTGAGGAAGCATGGACAGGAATATCATAACTATTCTCAATATAATCATTTGTGGGAATAAAAGTCTGTCAGATTTTAACATGGACATAAACTTTTCTATGAGTGAATTCTATGGTTTTGAGTTTAATAATACAGTAGTATGCTCAGGTTTGGCCACCACGTTTGTGAACTTTAACAGCTAAATGTGTGAAAAGTTACCTGATATCCAAAATGCTTCAGGCTTGCTTGGATACCTGTTTTTAAACCTTTTTTTCTTTATTTTGTGCTTCTTGAGTCGATGACTACTACGTGTTCAGGGTCGCTTCTCTTCCAGGAGATCCTTGAAGTCAAATGCAGGGTTTTCTTTTCAGCAATTCTTTGTTCAGCTATCTTGCATTCTCAGTCCTCAGATCAACTCGACCCTGCCTGCTGAGAAAACTGCTACATAAAAAGGCCCATCTTCTTTTAGCTGCCTGAATTTTGGCCTGACTTTTTTTTTCTTGTCTTTTTAACCTTTCTTCAGGAACCTTTATAAGCTGCATTAAAACCACAGCTGGGAGTTTGAACCAGGGTTGAAATGTATTTATAGTTTAATTTTACACAAACCTCTTTTCTAATGATGATTTGAGACATTTTATTTGCTGCTCTTTTTTATATATTCTATTTTTTTCCCTCTTTATTCTAAAATGTTAAAATTTAGTTTGTCCTCTACTCAGCTAACCTAAGAAAAAATGTGCAAACATCTGAATGCTTTATTATTTAAACATATTAACATGATTAACAAAACCTTTGGACATCAGTAATTTTATTGTTTGGCATATAAGTTCATATTTTTTAATCAGCCACCACATTGAAGCCTCTTTTCTAGTATAAATGTAGACCACCATTACAACTGTGAGTCATCTTAGTATGAACTCTCATCTGTCAACAGACTTTAAGCATGCGCTTAAAGTTTCAGTATATTCTAACCACTACATACTGGAGATGACCTGTAATTCCCACTGGTGACCCAGTTGTCTACCCATCAGAAACTGGTTGTTGCATAGCTGCTTAGATTTATTTGCTTGTCCGATGTTTTAACGTGTACTTGAAAGCAAACTGTTTAATTATTCCCGCCTAAACATCCGCTGCATCACATCATAGTCAAGGTTTTGGTGTTTTTTTGCTGATTGTTCTTGTGATGAAGAGTCTTCCTTGTATTTCAAAATCAAAAAATGTATCTGGACTTGAACACTGCATGTGCATTTACATGGATAATGTGCTTTTGGTTTCAGGCAGGATCAGTGAGTGCAGGTGTGGAGACTCAAACGCCACCGCAGACAGACAGGGGCAAGACTCAGCCCATACCCAGTAAGAACAGCGAAATGGACGGTAGGGAACCTTAGTCCAGCAGTTTGGTAACATAAACACATTAAACAATTTGATAACTAGCAGAATTTGCTCCATTTATGAGATATTTTTTCTTAAACAGGTTTTTCTGTTTAATGTTTTTTTATTTTCATCATCTATAACGGAACTGAAATGAGGTCCAGGCCAGAAAAAGTGGGCATGTGTTGGGACTCTTTGTTCTCAGGTCTTGAGAAACTGGTCTCAACATGAGATTAATTCAGAAGCTGCTCCACGGCCTTCAGTCATGTCAGTCTTTCACACACGGAAACCTAGCATTTTAAAAAGCAATATATATAGAATAGAAACAATATGAAACACTGCTATTGCTAGGGTGAATACAGTATTTCATAAAGACTGTTCTGCATTTTCATGTTTTATGTCTGTGCACCTTCTCAGTCTTCTTAAAGACACACAGAACTTATAGATTTTCCCAGTGACACACCCTCATAACGGCAGCTAATACAGCATCCATTTTCCATCCTATCTGTACTCCGTCCTACCAGGAAAAAAAAAAGCCTTATCTTACTCTTATGGCTTACTCTGTCCTTTCTCTCTTTCTTTTCCTCTCTTCTTCCAGTCGTGTTTTTTTGTGTTTTTTGATGAATCCGCCACAGTATGTGTTCCAACTGCCGTTGTGTTTATTTGTAGCTAGTGTGTGATGTACTGCATAAAGAGAAACTGGGCTGCAATGCCATGCAGTGTCCTGGAAGAAAAACGTGTATTGTGTGGTTTCTCAGCCTCAGGACACAGCTAGGCAGCAACATCTCCAGAAATGTACATCATAGATCACTGTGCCTTCAAACAAGTCCAGAACATAGTTTTAAGGTTGGGAAGTTATTTAATGGATCTAAGAATGAATTGGAATTAGATAAAAATCTGTTTTACTGTCCATTTTGTTTTCTAGTTTTTCTAAGACAATTATTTAATTCTGACATGTGGGGAGTCTCGACTAGCTAATACGTGGAACATTTCATCTAACATAAGGAAGTTTGTTCTTACCGAGGTGTCAAGTTGTATTTGATTTTAAAGATTCTAGAACATTTTATTTAGACTTTTATTGAATTTGCTTTAATTCCCAAAAAGTTATTCTTATTGAAACATCACCTTGAGGTTACCTAAATTGGATATCCATAACTAAGCATTCTCTTTTTATTCATATATTTGGGGGAAACCTTTCACTGTTGATGTGTGATCTGCATCAGGGTTTCTGGAGATGCTGAGAAGGGCTCAGGACTGCAGGGTTGATGACCAGCGAGGCCTTCTAACCAAAGAGCAACTGGAGATTCCCTCGTTTCTGCAGCTGCCCTCGGATCAGCGACAGTGTGCAGACAATCCCAGTACAACCAGCTCTTCCACTACTGACTCCGGATTAAAATCAGAAGACAATGGATTGACTTCAAATTCAGCCAAATCAGCGGTGGAAGGGTCTAACTTCAAAGACTACAGAGAAACAACTATTTAATGCACAACCATGTGTAAGATGGACTAAGATGTGATAAAAAAAATATGGAACTACTCATGACATTGCCAAATGGCGATAAAAGTATTGGTCCAAATGCACTTTTTATACCTGTTAATGAATAAGCTGTAGGACAGCTGTGAACTACTGTCTCTGCTACTGATTATTGGCCTTTTAAAAGCATTATAAAAAAACCAAAAGCTCATGGCAAGCATTTATAGTGTCGTTTCAAAACACTACAGTCCTTACTGGAAAATGTTTGCAATGAGTTATGAAATGAAACAAAATATATAGAAAATTTTAGATCAAACTTTGACCCAGAAACTTGTAAAATTTAGTATTTAAATTGTATCCATTTTCCGCCTAATTTCACGTTTTTGGTGAACCCTGAGCAGGTATTGGTGACTAGCCAACAAGATTAATGAAGTATTATTGCATGGTTGTTTTAGTTTTAATATTAAATTACTAGATATTCCGTGGTGATTAGTTTGCATTATCACATTTTTGTTGTCTGTAGTGTTCTTGCTTATTCCCAAATGTTTGTTTTTGGCAGTGCGCATGTACTGTGGTTTTCTGTGATGGCACTTTGTGAATCTGTGGTTAAGTCCTGTTTTCCTGTTCCCTTAGACGGCATCTCAGGGTCCAAGTCTTAAAGTATTAATGTGGGGTTACTACAGAGGACTCTGTGTAATACTGCAAATGCTCTACAGGGTCTATCTGAAAAATGAAAATGCTGAAAGATTAAGAAAATGTGTTGGAGGGGAATTAGATCAAATATTTTGCGTGATTTTTTTTTTCTAATAAAATGGAAGCAGCAGTAGTGTAGTTAGTTTGTCCACACTGATTAAACTTGCATTTTAGTTTATTTCTTAATTAAGTAATGCCATGGTGTCACCTTAAACGTTAATTCATTCAAGGTTGTATGAACCATAAAATGAACTAATCAAATACACATTCAAATTCTGACTACTTCTATAAAAGCAGAGGGTTTTGTCAGTTTTCGTGTCTGCAGCATTTGGGTTTAAAGACATTGACTGTTTATTGTTTATTTCTATTATTGCAGCATCATGAATCTGAACTTAAATGTTCAGGTTCATGATGCTGCTGTAAGAAAAAAGCCTGAACAAGCGTGGCTTGGTATGAAGACTTGCAGGTGAAGCCTCTTGTCTCCAACATGGTGGAATGTCTTTCATTATTACCGTATATACTGACCTTGATGTTTGGCTGTGATGTCCACTACCGTGTTTGGAGAAAGCCAAACCGCATCTAAGCACAAATACCTTCTACCGGCTTTTATAAATATGCTTTATGTACAACAAGTTCCATTTTAGATGGTGATTATTAGCAGAATCGCAGTCACAGCTCACTGAACGACATGTTCGTTTTTCACATGCAGGGCTGCCAGTTGGTTACCGTTCTTTCTCAATTAGAGCTGCTGGCTTCTGTTAGTTTTTTGGTTGGAAGTTTCATGATGCCTTCCCCTATTCATTTTCTGAGTGGGTGAGTCATGCACAGCAAAATAAGGTTGATCTGTCTGAATAAGTGTTTGTCTATTTCTGTGCCTTTCAGTTTTATTCTGAAAAAAAAGAAGCTCCCTCCAAAGTCCTGTCATGCAATGATGTCAATATTGCAGCGTGATGACGACCATTGCAGTGTTTTGATTGGTTCTTTGGATCTTTTTTTTCTTTTTTGAAGTGAATTTCTTGATGTTTCTAAAGACTTGTTGCTGGAAGGCAATTTGTTATTCCAGGAAGGGGAGGACTGAGTTTTTGGTAATTATATTGGTTACAAAATCTATTAGATGAGTCATAGATGATCTCATCCTCATGGAGGATGTCAGCAGTATGCATGTGTCAGAGGATGTGGCAATATGTGGTTGGAAAAGCTTCTTATTCACCTACCTTTGCTTACATCATCACCTCGTGGTTGTAACTGTCTGTAGTAATTAAGCATAAGATAATGAGCATTGCTGCAGTAATGTGCAGTGTTTGATACCTGTCTGTTGCACCTGTAGCATCCATCCTACTGCCAGGCTGCAGATATGAACATACAGAGCTGTAAGTGTCACACCTGGTTAATGTGTGTGTGTTCATATGTGTGTGTGTGTGTGCATGCGTCTTCATGCATGCGCGAGTGGTGCGTCGGCAGAGCAATGAATGGGCAGAGGGGTGTTCTCTCGCAGGCACCATCACAGCAGTGAGATGAGGGGTGCCGTTTCCTCCACTACACGTCTGCTGAGCTGAGAGCAGAGAGGAGAAGGAAGAGGGGAGAAAAAGGTGAGTTTACTCCAGGCTCTTCATTTCTAGCATTTTTTTTTAGGTTAATGTATTTTTTTTAAGTCTGTCTTCTCTCCTGTCACTCCCCTCATCCATCCTCCCATCCTGTCTGTCACACAGTGCATCCCTGCTCCATCTGATGATAAACCTCTTCTTATTCACATCTGCACCATGAAAAATGTCGAATTCTTATTCAGTCTGGATGAATGCAGCCTGCTATCCATGTGTAACTCACTGCTCGCGTGCCTCGTGGATGTGTGCAGTCTTTACTGGGGTTCATAACAAACAGATTAGAAATATATGAGTGTGTTTCTCAGGCTTGCTGATCAAAGCTCTGAATGCTCCTGGCTGTGTCTTTAAGAGTCCTGCAGAGGAATACATAAGTGCAGGCAAAACAAAACCAATCCATCAAGTCACTGCATGGCCATTAAAGATTCCTCTCAGCAAGACGAAGGGGGAGTCTGTTAATGTGTTGGGTAAAAAATGAAAGTGATAGTGGATTGATGCTCCTGATTCAGCTGTCAGGTGAGACACACATGGCTCTGCCGTGACTCTGACAGGGAGCAGCTGTGCTGAGCAACTGCTGACTAAATTCATCTCGCTGGGGGGAGTCGAGGGTCACACCTGAACGTGGCAGAAGAGACAGTCCATCACCGTCACTTGCAACACATAATGCCCTTGATACTCAGAGCCCCCTAACCTCATGTCTTCTCCATTTATCTGTCACCATAACAACTGGCCATGTGTTGACCTTGGAGCTCTACTCATCCTTGTGTGAACGTTTGTGGGATAGCTGCTAATACATACCATGAGCGGGTGAGCTTTAATGATCAGCATGTTTACGTTTGCTAGTGGGATGAGGGACTGAGCCAGGGATGTCATCACCTTGAGTAGATTTGTACACCAAATGGGTGGAAATGATCAACTCATGGCCCGTGGCAAAAATCAGTGTGATCTTTGCAGAGTGACAACTGAATGTAGAGTCGTTCAGCGAATCAGCAGACCTTTTCTAATGAGATGCAAGAAGAAAGCAGGACCATGACTGCAGGAAGCCATCTGACATACTCAGAAGTTCTACTAGAAGTTTGTCGCTCAATTGGGGAGTTAATTAGTGTTGACCCTGCACTGAAAGATAAGCCAGTCTGTCTTCCAGAGTTGTAGACCCAAATCTCCTGAGCAGATTTTGTTCTTATGTAAAGTGGCTGTTAATATCAGCTTTTCAGAAAGGTCTGAAAGCCGCTGCTTTCCTCGGTTTTATCTCCCTCATGCTGTCTCTGCCAGAGTGACGCTTCATTCTGTTCTGCAAAGCATCACAATGTAGCTTTTAACAGGAGATACTTCTGTTACAACATGTCGGCATTGTTCGATGTTTCTTTTCATGTATAGCTAAGAGACAGCTAATGTTTCTGTTGGCTTCTAGTGGGGACTAACCAGTGAATACGGGTCTTTGATTGCTATCTTTCCATCTTTGCGACAAAGGAGATGAACTTCCCTAAACCGAGTCTAACCTCTGTCTCTTTGCTTTATACACAATGGAAGGATTCCTCTTTGAGACAAAGACAAAGAGAACGCAGGCCAGCAAATCATTTTCATTTAGGTCATTTCCCTCAGTGAGCTGGTCCGAGAGAGCACTCAGGACTCGCTGAATGGCTGCCCTGCCATCAAAGCTGAGATTACCCTCCTCTGTCCCCTCAAAGGGCTGCGATGCACATTTTAGAGTAAGTGCACAGAGTTCAGCAGCTGGTTTGTTACCTCTGGGTGTGCTAACTGAACCTTGTATGAAAGAGGCTAGAAACACACTCCGCTGGCTCAGTTGTGATTGTGTATGTCATCTCCCATGCAGGCCCAGTTGAATATCACATATATTCCAGTCCAAGTAGGACTTTGTAATGGTGTTCCCCCCCAGAATTAGAGTTGATAGTGTTTTGACCGATGACGTCAGCCTTCCCAGTGGGCGAGGGAGCTCCTGTTGATCAGCTACCATTCATTCTTTATGAGCCCCGGGTTGGCTGCTTCCTGCAAAGCAGCAGGGTGGCAGACAATTTCAGTTCAGGCAAGTCAGTTTTTTTTTTCCGTTTTTTTTCTATGAAATCATTTCAGCACAGTCTTGTTCTTTTCTGTGCTTGACAAAGTTGCTGCCAACCTGTGGACCTGTATGCACCCAACAGAATTTAATCAATATTTGATTGAAAACTGAGATAAGAGTGCATATCATTCATATCCCATTAAATCGTTTCCACAACTAAGCAGTGCTCTGGCTCCAGCACCCCTTGTTGCAACAGGAAGTCTAACCTCATGTACGAGAAAAAATATCAAAGATATGATGTCATATGATGTCAAGCCAGGGACTTTAAGGTGCTTTGCCATTTTTAGAAGGTGTTAATGCTTAAAAACGGCTTTTGAGAGGAGCACCCTGTTGACCTCCTTCACAGAAGGAGTTTGAGAAAACTTGAGCTCACATGTAACACCTCTCAGCTGACATTAGCAGAAAGTTGTGGCAAAAAGCCCCAGAAACACAAAGCAAATAATATGTGTTGCATTTATTTTGCTTTAACATCAAAATATCTAAGAAGAACCATTGCTTTCGGCTTTCTGACAAGCAACATCCTTGAATCACACATTGAAACATAAATCCATGCTTCCCATTAAAAATTCATGCGTGTGTCAGACAGATGCTGGCATTGACGGGGAGCACAGAACCGTTGGACTGTAAAAAAAATCTGTCTCCTAAACACTTACCCAAACCCAGAGGTGTTTTGTCCCTGGCCACCAGGGTTCCTGATGCCAGCTGTGCCTCTAACTGTTTCAGCAGCCTTGTATTCACCCTAGCCTTTAGCTGCTCTGAGAATTATCTGCTGTGCATTGGTGTGAATGATTTGAGCTTTATCCCCTTCAAGAATACCTCCTCTTTCTTATCTACCAATTTTAATCTTCCTTTGGAAAATCATTTGGTTGGCATTTGGGATTGCTTAGAGAATAGTTTATGTGCCTATTAGTGAGCTCACTCTTTTATGCATTAATTTAAAGTTTCCAATGAGCTGACAGGGCTCACACAGCTAATGTTAAGATATTTCAATTTAATCTATCTTTGCTAATACAGTTAAATTACAATTCTAACGGTCGTTTTGCACAATATTTTTCTTTCGATAAAAGGCTACTGCAGTTAATCATCATTAGTCTATTATGCAATGACTTTGCTTTTCTTTGTGCAAGAGTCCTCCTACAAATCTAGTCTCCTCTGATTGGTCAGTTTATTAATCAAAAACATCAGAATACAACTCAGCTGCCTCTTATTTACTTGATTAAAGGAAACTGCAAATGTGTATCAGAGGTGGATATTAAAAATACTGCAGACTTTACCTATAATATGTCTGCATAGAAACACTGAAAATATATTAATTTAGAGCAAAAGTGCTATCAAATCATATTACAGGGAGGCCAAAAAGAAAATAAAGAATTAAAGCTGTGATGCTGAACATTACTGTTGATGCAGAGCCTGAACTATCCTGATGTGGGGGCCTCCGCTCTAAGATTTTACTGTCTGGTGATGCTTGATGTTTTTGCAGCAGTGGTGAAAGTCAAAGGAGATTTGTCACCAGAAGGCATTGCTTCAAAATTATCTGTCATCACAGTGAGCCTCTGCTGAGCCGTAAATCAAACGCATCTTTAGGTGAGCTAGCCACTATAATGCTAACATGGTAATGTCATTAGTAAAGGAAGAAAAGCCAAGAGCAAAGATGGGGATCTTTTGTGGTACACAGTAATTCCTCTGCGTGGTATTTTGTTCATTTGACTGTCTCTTATATTCTCTAAGTTAACACACTGAAGGAATTCTGTGTAAATGGCTGAAATTACTGCTTTAAATGCAAGCTAACTTGCATATTGAATTAGGTGAGTTGCTTCTGTCTCCACAATTTAAAATTAAGTCAGTAATTCTCACCCCAGTGTTTGTAAGATAGCATAAATATTAGCATCTAAGCCTGGTCAAATCCCCAAGGGAAAGTTCTTCTAGATGTTTTTATAAGTGACAGGAACAGAGGATTCCTGAGTTAGAGACGCCATCTAGTGAGAAGAGCCTGCATTTGCACACCTCTCTAAGACAGTAATAT
Source organism: Craterocephalus amniculus (assembly GCA_036024015.1). Classification (NCBI taxonomy): domain Eukaryota; kingdom Metazoa; phylum Chordata; class Actinopteri; order Atheriniformes; family Atherinidae; genus Craterocephalus; species Craterocephalus amniculus. Next base: position 6,401 of record JAVQJG010000845.1, on the reverse strand, counting down.
TTATTAGTCTCAGTTTAATTCGTTTTTAGATGGAAAATAAAGCACTGCTCCAATACCAATTACTTAATTTTAAATAATAAGTTTAAGTCTTTTTTCTTTCTCTCAACTTCTCAATTTGCAGGACGAGGCGATCCATCCTGAAGCGACATCAGTACTGAGTTTCTCCTGATAGAAATCTTCCAGTTAGCCATGGAGCAGAAGACCAATGAGGTGTGTGAAATTGTATTGCTTGTGATATTTGAAACATTCAGGTCCGGCCTGACTTGGTCCTGCCTCTCCTTAGTGTCCCACCAACACCACCTCCCCTCAGAAACACATGAAGAACAGATCTAAATCCACAGAGGAGATGCAGCAGTCAAAGAAGGTGAGCGTGGATCCGAAAACATTTCTTATCAACCCTCTTTTTCACCAATCATGCCTCGTCTAACTGCTCTGTCTCATTTAAAAGGCCTTTTCTTCACAAAAATCCCTGCCAGGCAGGCCAGAGTTGGACAATGTGAAGGTAAGTTTTCTACTGTGGGTGTGTGTTCCTTGCAGTTTAGCACTTACAGTAAACAAAAACCTCCTTGTCTGTATGATTCTATTGTTATTTCTTTCTTCTCATGTCCTTTGAAGCTGCACTGGGAATGTCTTTGAACCCGTAAATACCAGCATAGTAAGGAATTAATTTAACTTCTCTCTGCTCCAGGAAAGTCCTGATGGCTCAGACATGCCTTTGTCCTCCTCTGAAGAACTGAAGGGATAATTAAAGCCAACAAAGCCATTGATCTAAAGTATCATCATTAATTTAAAATTCATAAAATGTAAATGCATCCACAGCAAAAACATGCACAATATGAAAGATAATAGAAAACTAAAGGATAAAACATGCAAACCGTGAGTTCACGAGGTGAACAAAATGACAAAATGAACACACTGGAAAAAAAAGGATTCCTGTGATGAAGCTGTGTCACTGTGCTTGTGTCATGTGCCATCTGAATGTGTTGTGACAATAAAGTGATGTGGTTGAGTAAATTCATATTTGTCCTGCTTTCATTCACACGATGAAAGAAACATGCTTAATGTGAATAATTAAGAAGAACTTCTGTGCTCCATAAAGACAAAGACACTGATGGGGGGTGGATTGTAGGAACTAATTGATGACTTCAGTAATAACAGAGATGGAAAGAGTTTCAATGCCTTCTTAGAATAAGAAACTATTTTACCAACAGATACTTGCAGCCTGAGGATAGTGATAAAACCTGAGAATAACAACTTTGTCCACAAGAAAATTTTTCATGTAAAATCTAGCTGTAGATAAAAACAAAATTCATTCAAAGTTAATTAAAACATATTTTAGAATTAAAAGATCTTGATCTTTCTGGTTGGTAGACTGCTTTCCTTCCTGTGCTACAACCACCTCTATGAGATACAATTATTTCACAAGTTCTCCTAGAATGCAATGCATTTTGAAACTTTTTATTGATACAAGATAAAATATTTAAATAAATCAAAATTTGACCCACAAAAAGAGCAAAAGACACATACAAGACATATACAAGACACAGCATAGGTAGTACATGGACAAACATTCAGAATTCAGATGTAAATATGAAGGCATGAAATGCAAAATGAGATACAACAAAAATACCATAATAAACAACCATGTGCATAACTGGGTATTCAAAATGAAAAATAACAGCTGATAATTTCCCCTTTTAATAAGACAGGTATGACTTGTTTGTTGAAAAAGCTGCATAGCTAAACTTGTGGGTTGGGTAGCCCTCCCCCCCATAACAATATCATCCAGGCATCCAGATGGACTTTTGATTGTGGTTGGATGAGCATACACCATTCCAGCATTGTATTGGTTTGCATGCAATCCAGGCGCAGACTGGCCCACCTGAGGAGCGAGACAATTCCCCTGTGGCCTGGGCCATAAGTGGCCTGACTGGCTTGCTTATAAAAAAAAAGAAAAGAAAAAAGGATGCAGTAAAAAAAGCAACACGAACAAAGCACATGGAGGCAGGGAGGTAGAGGGACGCGGTGTAGCAGGTGCACTTGGATAAGAAAGGGGGAACACAAAGGGACATTTCCCTTTTTTTTTTTTCTAAAACGAGGCACGTCAGGACGAGGTGAGAAATGCCAGAAACATTCCAAGCTCCCAGCAGCAGCAGCAGCAGTCAGCAGGTGAGTTCACCACTTAATAAATGACTGATGCAGGCGTGACAAGGGTGTTATAAGCTGCAAACTTTTATCTGAATGCTTTCTGTGTTCCTGTAATAACGACCCTGCTTGAAAAAGACTTCCTTCTTCTATTATAAATATTTCTGTGGCTTGTTGCAGAGCTTATTTCTCTCATCAGCCCAAACAGAAAAGCTACTAAATATTCCATCCTTAGATATAAATGAGGGCACATATTAAATTTCCTGGAGTTATCAAGATAAAGCTGACTAATATTATATTGTGTGAAACTAGCATGGATTTTGTAATAAACAACTGTATATAGACATATTGTACACATACTGTCCTTGTCCACCTGGCAAAATATTTGCATAAGAATGCTAATGAGGAACATTATTATCAGGTTTAATGCAGGTGAGGGTTTATACATTTTGTCAGTGTGGTCCTCTGGCTGTAAATGATGTGACAGCAGCTTTTTAATCATTCACTGGTTAAATGTTAACGTCTGACATTTTTATTCACAACTGCATGTTAAATGTTTGTTGTGGTTTTCTTTCTTCAAACATAATGATAACATTGATCTTTTTACCACATAGCATGTTTAATGGAACCTGCTGACCCAAACATACAGTATCTCCAGAGGTGTACACTTGTACAGGTGTGAGCACACAGTATGTGCAGTAGCCTGTTGGGGTAGCCTGGGTTAGAGTCTGACTTTTTGTCCCATTCCAGCCCTGATGTGATCTGTTTGACAACATCACAGTCCAGCGAGGACATGGCAGACATAAGGTTCATGTAACTGTAAAATATGTTGTGTGTGAACTGTTTTGTAGCTTTGCTCTGTCTGTGGCCTTCATCCCAGTACATAGTGATAGTTAACTAAGATTCATTAGTCAGATATACAGAGAGTGACATCATCTGTTAGATAATCCATTTGTTATTTGTCAAATCTGGTGCATTAGATATGCCTCAGTGCAACACTCACACATGAACAGAACCTCCTAGTCCATAGAGTGAGAAATGATGGCATGCTCATGTCGGTAATAACTGGCTGATGACATTCGGTCACATATGAAGCCATCCCCCATTGTATGTGGCCCACCAGGCTTAAGAAGATAAAATGTGAAAACATCCAAGGCTCAGGGCTCAGTGTGGAGCACCTGTCCTCTGAGCCCAGCGCTCTGTTTACTTTCCCTATGACCATAATCAGAACACATTTTGATATATTAGAATAAGAAGAAGATCCTCTTGGGCTTAGAACCACTTTAACAGTACAAAGATGATTGTTGCCGAGACTCAGGGAAAGGATGCCAATAGCATCTTAATGCCTAAATATAAAATTACAACCATTATCGCCTTTAGAACAATATTTTTTAAAGAGGTGGGATAATGCAGTAGGCCTCTCTGGTTCCAACATTCATAATGGAATTTCCCCCCCATATATTCCTTTATATTTATATTATCAGAAGTTTTGAAACCAGTACTTTTATGCTCCTACCTGAGTAAAAAGCTTGAGTTGATATGCCAGTTTCTACAGTAGTCTTTTTAAACCCTTGTTTCTATTCTTCTACCTGAGTAAATACTCGCACCTAAATAACAGACAGACATTTTGGACTGAAATTCTGGGGCCTGTGGCAATCCAAACATCTTCTGAATCTGGAACCTAACGCCATCCTCCAGGATGACAATGCTGTCCACCACAGTGCCAGGATCATCACAAAACCTCATGAATTTGGGAGTGATGAGGATGGAGTGACGATACTTCCAGGTCCAAATCAATATTTGTGAAATCAATTTGGGCATGCGGCCGACACAGCCACGCTGACTGACATTTACCAGCTCCTGGTGGAGGAATGGGAAGCCCTCCCACTGTACAATGTAACCAGTATGGTGACCAGCATGAAGAGGAGGTGCCAAGCTGTTTGGCTGCAAATGCATCTTCCAAACACGACTAAGGTCCCTGACATTGGGAAAGAAATTAAGTGTAAAAATAGTATGTGTTGTTTTATTTATATTTCTGTAGGAGAGATCAAGAGCTAATGCTCACATACAAAAACCCGGCCTGGGGAAAGAGCCAATTTAATCAGGGAGTTGGAATAAATAAATAATATTTGTATTGTTGTCAGTGGTCTGACCATATCCCAGTGGAATTACTTGTTCAAAATAAAAAAGGAAAAATGCTTGTACAATATATTTTTTCCTCCCTACATGGCATTCAAGGTAGATTATTTCCATTAGTTTCTCATGATTTCTTTGGACACATCTGATCCAATCTGCCAAATATGTTGGCTGCTATACGAATACAAACTGAGTGCCAGATAAAAATAGTGCATTTCACTTCATTGTCCTTGCATTTTATGAACACATGTAACACAGTTAACATACTCCCTTCTGAAATGCAAATGAGATAAATCAAACTGTCTTGGCATGTTGAATTCATAATCAAACCACCATTAATTTAATCAGTAATTGAGTCACCCTGTCTCTGCTTGTGGGCTTTTCTCCAAAATATGGTTAATGTTTTCATAGGGGCTGAGCTGGCTCAGTCAGAGCCTGGACTGGGTGGCTGTCACACACAACAGGGACCGCTTGGCACATATAATCCTCCTCTTATCCTTATAAAAACTCATTTCCAAATTATTGCAGCAGCTAAAAGTTAATCTGTTTGTATAAAATAACTCGACTGTTGGTGAGTTCATTATGTATTTGGCTTTTAAAAGGTCTTTCTGTTGGAACTGCTGTTATACGTGTATAACAGGCAACCTGAGCTGTAGAGTTTGACCTGCCTGATTATTCTGATCATCTCTCCTAACAAAAACTGAACGATCTCACAGAGAAAGCATCATGTGTCATTACTAAATGAAAAATGAACATGCACAGCCGTGGAGCAGCAGAGCGGGACGGCTAGCACGAACATATCATGAACCTCGCTGACTGACAGGTGTGTGGGGCAGAATGAAGACCCTGTCATCTGTTTTGCTTATCCCCCATGTGACAGTTCACAGAAACCTCACTCAGAAGTCCACACACAGAGTAAGGATTAACCGCAACATGAACTTTTTTTTTCAACCAAAGTGCTCTGGAGCTGTGCCGCAGATTTAGTTATCCCCATCATTACATTAATGCGTCCATATATGTGTGTACATCTGTGTTCTTCTTTGCTTGCAGCTGCATCAAGTCTGAAGGATTTCTCGCGTATAGTCACCGAAGGCAGCGGCCTCAGCTTCAATCCAGCTGCCTACACAACAACAAGAGCCTTATCTTTCCCCGGCTCCCAGCTCTCATAATAGTTTGGAAAGTAGCAACTTAGTCGAGGGGGTTCTGCACCTCTGAGGTCAGCAGGTTTACCAGATCTGGATGAGAGCGCTGCTGATATGGCAGAATAATAGCTGGACTAATCATTAACAATTTCCCTGATACACAGGCCCTCTCCCATGATGAAGAAGACAGAATGTGGGTAGTGGAGTGTGTAGGTTGTAAATGTGTCTTAAGAGGCTCTCAGGGTTTTGCCCTGATAGCTCATTTCCAACTGCAACATGCTCAATCTTAGTGCTGCCAAAGCACATAAGTACCTGTACATTCTGGACAAGGCGAGCAGATTACATGCCTGAAATACTTCTAGTGACTAATCTCTTGGAGGAAGTGATCATTTAATACCCTGGTTTACGTCTTTGCCATGTTTCAAAACATGACGAAAACAGCTGTGGGAGAGTATGAGAGGACAAGAGGAAAAAACAGAGTCCTGGTAATCAGTGACATTCCTCAGCGTTTGCCACTAGGTGTCAGATTTCTCCTGCTATTCCATCTGAAACCTGCATCAACGAGGGTAATGAATCACATCAAACAGCCCTTCTTCATCTGCAGGTCCTTATCTAGCCCCAAAATCAGGTGGAAAACAGCTGGCTGAGCCAACATTATTCATTACCTAATACACAACATGCTTTTCACCTAATGCATCAGCTTAATGCTTTGTGTTATTGATTAACAGAGCTTTCTCTGGTGATGGCACAAGTTAATCACCAAGGGATTTAGGTGTTTCCCTTGACACCTCCAGACCTGATAGCTTATTTAAAGATGATTTACTCCTCAGTTTGCTGCTTTGCTTTAGAGGGGTCACACCAAAGCTGCTAGAGATACTGTAAGGTAAGAGACTGTATTTCATGCCAGAAACGAATGCGGTTAAGTTTTTGAATGAGTTATGTGTCGGGAGACTTAGAAATAAAACTTGCAAATTGGAA
>JAVQJG010000820.1:0-14490 GCA_036024015.1 Craterocephalus amniculus | reverse complement strand
TCCCGCTCTGATTATAGCCCCAGTTTTGCTTAAATGCTCAGACCTGCTATCTGAAACAGCTGGAGGGACAATGGAAACATTATCATCTTTGCTGTGACCTACGTATGTGAGCAAACATCCCAGTGATGACATTAACAAATCCAGATACACATCCTCTCTCATGGATAAGCTCTTCTCAGCTGAGACATTTATCTCAGATATTCACCCTGACTTCATGCACTTGTCCAGCGAGGTCAGATGGCTCAGTAAAGAGGAATCCCCTTTAGATCCTGGGATCATTGGGGGAATGAAACCACACTCTTTAGAGGTCATGAATAAGGTGAAGAAGACCGAAGAAGACCTTGCCTTCTGTGTGAGTGCTCAGTGGTGGTGGGAAGTTTAGCGCCCTTGGAAGAGTCGGCTCTTTTAATTCCTAAATGTTTCTTCCTTTAGTTTCACACAGAGATTAAATTTTGGTCTAACTTAGCAATTATTAAGCCCCCTTTTCAACCGAACTGGCTGCAGTGCTGGTTCAGAGCCAAACCAGATTAAGCACCGGTTCTTTGGTTTTCGACCACCTAACCACCGGCTCCTGGCCCCCAAAAGTGGTTCTATCCAGGCACCAACTCTTTGCTGGGCCAGAGTTAAGAACCGGATCACGTAGCTTGCGTCAGCAGTTGGGAGGGGGGCTACCTGGCCAAACTGAAACCTGCGGACATCGGTCCAGCGTCTCCATACCAGGAAATGGATAACAAAATTTAAAAAATGGGTCGCAGGAGCAGACTCAGTGTTTTCTTTTTTCCACTCAGTCGTTTGCAAAAATCCAGAATAAACTGTTCGGGACCCCCCTGACAAAACTTGTCTTTAACAGCTACAGGAGAAGACGCTGCAACCGATATACGCACGTAGCATCGGCCAGCTGTCCGTATAAAAGGCCTATTTATGCTCGACCCAGATGACGGATACGCAGACGTGCGTACTTGGTGCGTTTTCAGGCTCCTTGCGCATCCGTCACTCGACGCAGAAGACGGAGTAATACCACCTGAAACCGCAGTGTCAGTGTTGAGCACAGTTGAGCAGAAACAAACCTGGGAAGAAGAAGAAGATAAACAGGAAGAGGAAAACCATAGAAGAAGAATGAAGACGGCGAAAAACATTAAAAGTTGAACAAGCTTTTGAAATAAGGCTCTACAAGTGTTCAGGGAATGTGGGTGGTTAGAAACAACTTTATAGCAGCGCGTTTGGGCCGCCAACCGATGTCTGAAACCAGCGTTGTATCGCTGAGTTTATAATAAACTAAATAAAGTTTATAATAAACTCAGCACTGCTGCTTAGCGGAGGTTAGCCGTAGCAACAGAAACGACGCATTGAAGCATGAAGGCAACAAGGCTGAAAATATTGGAATGGACGCCCCAAATTACGTCCGTCAGGGAGCATAAATGGGCCTTAAGGGAGATTTACAGGACCAGAATGGGAAATTGAGATGCAGCAGTAACTGGTGATTCCTAAAATCAGTTAAATATCATATTCTGTTCTTGTAAATCTGCCAGCAAACCAAACAAACACCGCCTTGGATAAAAAATCGCGTAATGACGCAGCACTGTCATTTGAACCATATAAGCACTGGGTCTGGCACCAGTACCAGATCTTCATTGGTGGAAATGTTGGTTTGTTTGTTTGTGAGCAACTTTTCTTATTTATTTTCTTATCACGAGACACTTATTTTTCTGTATGTTTTTATTCAAATAAAATCATAAAGTTATGTTAAATATTTAAATCAAACCTGAACAACCAACCAAATCAAGTAAATAAAAACCAATGTGTGCTCATTATGACATTTTAAATTTCTGACACACTTGTGATTTAAATGTGGTTTCCAGGTCTGTACCAGTACACTCCGTTTTTATAAGCAACCCTTCCTTCTGTACATACTGTAGTGGTGTGATTCCAGTTTTTCCTCCAAGGGAACTGACCACATGGTGTGCCCATCAAAATAAAGCCCCTTCCTAATAGATTTATCGGTCTTAGACAGGAATCTTTTTATTTCCTTATAAAGAATCAGCTCTCAGAGTCAGCTTGTTCATTAACGGCACATCCCCAACTTAATGTAATAAAGGCTGACCGTGAAGCAAAAAGATAAAAAGACAAAAAATAACTGATTTAGACTGTGAGTTACAGCCCTGTTTACCATGATATCTCAGAGCAGGCCGGATAACTGATGCCAGAAAATGAATACAGACAAGATACTGAGTCCCAGATTAATGGAAGTCACTCTGACCTTTCATCTTAAACAAACAAACAAACAAAAAAAGGGTATGCATATAACTTAAAGGACAACATTTTCCAACCCTGTATCCTGCTGACTGATACTAATTGTCATTAACATGTAAACAATTAGAACCAGGAAATATCCCACCAACATAAGTATAATTCAATAATATTAATAGGCATCTATATCAAAGATGAAAACCCAATGTTAAAATATTATACAGTGATATAATGATTCACAAAAAGTAAATTTTTTTTGGGGGGGGGCTAAATTAAATCACCACTGTAGAAAAATATGAGCCTCCCTTCATTGCTATCAACTTATGCTAACAGGACAGCTCGTTTTAAATCAGCTTTAAAACCAATTTTACACAAAGATTACAGCAGAACGAATGTTTTTTAACATTAAATGCAGAAACAGCATTTTCATTCCTTAGATAATATCTTCAAAGTGCACTGCCATATCATGGTTGTGTACAAGATACCAGAAGCATGTACAGTGGACATTTCCATCAGGTACACCAGCACCTGACTCCAACTCCACCCTTCTCTCCTTCTGGGAGTGGACAGGAGACAAGATGCCTATAAAATGAGCCAGAAAGAGAGGAAGAGTCAGAGACACCGCAGATCACATCTGTCCAACAGTTGCAAGGTTTCAGAGATCCCCCTGAGCAGGAACCCCCATCACTTTCACCCAAGCAGAAGGTAAGACCAGCAGTACGCCTCTAGAGCAACAGTTTTTTGTTTTTTGTTTTTGTTTTTTATCTGTTTGTAGCCTGCTGAGACTGTTCCTACTACTACTGTTCCTCTTCCTTGCATGGGATTTTTTAGGACTGAAAAAAAAAAAAAAAATATGTTGTGTATATATATATATATATATATATATACACATTTAAAAGTTTAAACTGTGAAAGATTAGACGTGTCGTCTCACACACAAACATTAATCTTCCATCTGCAAGGAAAAATATGGAGAATGTTGATGAGATTTATTTTGTGTTTCAGCTCTCCATCAGCTATTTGGTCCCCTTGCAAGATGCTCGGCCCCCTGCTCTACCTGAGTGCTCTCATCGCAGGTAAGTCGGACAATGAAGAAAAACTGGGGGGAAAAGAAAAAAAGTGTGTTCAATGTTGGGAAGAACAAACAGCAGTGACTTTAAGTGGACAGGGATGATGACATTTTCCAAAGATTTACCTGTTCTCCCACAAGCCAGCAGAATGAACTCTGACCTCTTCTGTGACATGTCTGCAGGTGTTTTCTCAGAGAGAATTTCTGGGAATACAGAGTACAACATCAGCTCATGTCCCATCGCATACTATCAAAATACCTCCACTAGTATCTACGTAAGTATCATCAAGCCTGGTATTATTTATGCGTTGTCTGCATCCAAATCCTCAAGTCTATTTAAAGACATGGGGCCATCCATTTCTTCAGTTCATTATAAGATATTTAAGGTGTCAACATGTCGTTTTCTTCCAAACAAATTTCTGGAACAAGTTCCATGACATGAACCTCACTAAAATAAAACCATCAGTGGTTCTAAACCATGGAAAAGAGACCTCACAGAAGAAAAACTGTGGGGTTTCATGACATTGTTGTGCATGAGGCAGTACACTCTCATTGGTAACATCTGTCTACACATGTTTTAGCTGTACTGGATGATTTCTATGAACAGTTGTTGATATTCCTTCTTTTGATTTCCAACAGCTGAACTTCACCGCAGACCACTTTGTGATCTGTTTTAATGGCTTTTACGACCCAAACGCCAACCAGGACTGTATTATTGGGCCTGACCCCCAGGATGATGTAGTGGATTTGGTCTTTTATCCAGCAGACACAGCATATGAAGCAACAATCCAGCAAGCCGTGCCCACTATTTTAAACAAAATGACGTGCTCCATAAAGTTTAACATGACTGTTAACGGGACCTCTGTGAGTATTTTTCAATGTTAAAATATTTTTAATGACCAGTTCAATCAAATGAACTTCAGTTTGATTTTAATCATCTTTTTGTTTGTTACAGAGTGTTTTAACTTTAGCCAGTTTCAACTTACAAGCATCTCTGGAACTGTTTACTGAGGCCCAAAACACTGTGGTGAGTAACTTGGCGGTATAAACAATTATAATAATTGAATGCATCTTTCATGCTGGTCTGAACTGCATGCTGCAGTTATGGTCTAAATAAAACTACAGGTGAAAATCCCATGGTACGATTATAAAAAACAAAATAATTGTGGAGTTATCGGCCAGAATGAGATGATATCACACATAAATTTAATGTAATCAAATCAGATAAACTGTATTTGTATTTCTGAACCCAGTCAGACACCTGTCCTTTTATTAAAAATAGCCCCTGTTGCATCTTTTATAGCAAATTTTAAATGTTCACACCTGTGAGAGAAGTTTCAGTTTGGTCAGTTTGAGTGAGATTTTAGTTTGGGTGGAAACTAAAATATTGTATTTGCTGATGAAACATTGGATGTAACTTGACTTTGCTTGTTATTTCCTAGAATGCTGATATTGTGGTCAACGGTGGACTTGTGGAGTCACTGCCAGCTTCCAACACTAACCCAAAATTATACACAGACATCAGCGGCTGCAGAATCTCAGGTTGGTAAATCAACGGCTTCAGTTAAATTCATGTAAAACTTAATTTACCGTGGCCTTTGGCAGAGCTGAGTTGCTTCAGCTGGATCTTTCATCAGTTTATATGTCACACTTTTATTTTGATTGTTTCACTGTGGTTTCTGTGATTTTATTTTACTCTTCTTCAGTTGACCAAAGGCTTTTAAATGTGCTCTATAAATAAAATCGGCCATGATATTGTAAAATTGTAAAGTTTGAACATTATTTGGTTTACATTTTCATCTGGCGAAGCAGTGCTGCCTTTTTAATTAATGGAACCGTTGTTTTCTTTTCAGGGGGTGGCCTTAAACCACAGACCTCGACATATTCTTCAGCATCATGCACCAATACCTCATGCAGCTCAAACAGTTCGCTAACATACACAGGCTGTGGTGACCAGCAACGTTGTGACGGGACCGGCGTGTAAATATGTTTTTTTATAATCAGAAACTAATCGGTGCGTAGATACCATTGAAATGCTACCAGCTGCTACACAATAGGGCTGGTCGATACTGAAAATTTGGGTATCGATCCCATTCCAAGTAAATCCAGGGCTAGTATCTGCGATGCTGGTATTGATCATAGTTATCATAATAATAAAAAAGTGGAAAGAGCTTTGTCAAACTAAATATTTTTTAATCAATAAACCGAACAGCACAAGAGAGAAAATGTAAATATGAGCATTTTTGTTTGTAAAAAAAAACCATCAACAGCATAACAAAATGTTAAAGATGCTTAAGGAAAATAAGTCAACAACGAAAATTTGCTAAACAAAAGCAACATCATTTGGCTTGCATTCATATTCTTTGACTTTTTTTTCTCCCCAAAGTCCTCAAAAAGAAACATATCGATGTCACTATGCTGGTATCGAGCCATAATGGTATCAATAGTATCGATAGTTAGATCAGGGAGATATACCGAAGACACTCATGGTTTTTGTGGTGTTTTCTTCCCTCCTTCAGCTGCCTGACAGCACAGACCTGCACTGTGACCGGACCCGCTATCATCGACGTCCACGGCGCATATAACTCCGTTGGGGATCGGTGTGTGTACACCCTGGTGTCCGACTCATGGATCCTAGGCCTTTTAATATTTGCTAGGTTCAGGGAACGGCGTTATACAGATGTGAGCTTTGTAGACAGCGTGACACTGCGACTCACCAACTCCAGCACCGACATTCGCCTGGGACAAGGCGGGGAAGTCCTGGTAAGCTGCCGACTGCCACGGCTCATGTTTCATCTAAAACCCTTCCCACCGTCGATGTTGGGCCATTGCACCTTTTTACATTAAATGACCATCAAAATCCAACAACTGAGATTAAATGGATCATTTTAATGATGGAATTTGACACATGTTGATCTCATCGCTTGATAACAATGTCCAGTTCTTCTTGTTGAGTTAGCCTTTGATGAATGAGCCAATTCTGTGGGCACTAGCTTATGATTCTACTGTGATGCAGGTGAATGGCGTAAGGCAGACCCTCAACAGCACAGCCCAGGAGATTCAGGGCGTCATGCTCTCTATGGACCAAACTGGAGTCCAGGCCCAAATGATTCATTCTGGACGCTTCTTGTCTCTTTTCTTTGATGACAACATGGTTCAGATCTACATGGAAGGTACAAAAAAAACTGTTGGACTATATTCTGCAGTTCAGTGAACTCACCCACACTCTGTTTCAGGGCCTGCTGGATTAAGTCTTGATGGTCTGTGTGACTCCAGTGGCTTTACACTTTCAAAACTCAACGACGAAAGCGACCTCGGGTAACAGCTTGGTGTCCTACTGATTATAAATTTGCTGTTTCTGAATTATCGAGTCATTGATTCATGAAAGGTCCAGATCTGAACATGCTATTTGTTCCTTGCAGCTGTGACACCAACTACACGGACCCTGCTGACAGGTCTATCCACTGTCAGTCAATGAGCGAACGGTGAGCAGTTTTCTGATCTAAATGACAAGATCATCACATGAGTCATATTACATGACATCATCGCAGATGCAGGGGTGTATCTAGGGAGATTATATTGGGGTGGCCAAGATAGGACAAAAGGGACAAAAATAGGACAAAAACTTAACATAAAAGAACATAATTAACTCTCTTAATGAATGAATAAATAAATTCACATCCAATATTTTAAATAATGTACAGTATATTTTTCAGTATTTCGTTCTGTATTCAGGGATGTAAAAGATGGTTCAAATTTAATTTTAGCTCTACATTTTTAATCGAGCTTGATCATTTTAATCTACTGTAAAAATATAAAATATAAAAAAATTTTCATGTGGCTTCGTTCTGTTTTTCACTGAACGTGGTTACAGTGTGTGTATATATATATATATATATATATATATATATACCTGCACTGCATGACTCACTCTATCTCCAGTGAATTGGCTAGTTTAATGCAGTTTCTCTTTCTGCGTGCCGAACAGCTGTAGCCTCCTGAGAGGACCGTCTTTCTTAGCCTGCAACATGGTGCTGGATCCAGCTTCCTACATCACCGCCTGCAATGAGACGATGTGCAAATATCCCTCAGACGACGGTCACAGGTGTGAGTTCATTTGGGCCTACGCCAGAGCCTGCAGCATAAAAGGCGTCAACCTGGGGGACTGGTTGTCAGAGACTGGCTGCTGTAAGACCAAGTTAATTAAATTTCACCTTTTTTGTTTTGATTATTTATATATAGTTTGCTTGTTTCCAGAATAATATATCAGTGTGTCTTCCTGCAGCTCCTCCTGAGGCCATTTGTCAGGACAAGTTCTGCAGTGATCACGAGTTCTGTGGCATAAAGTACAGCGGTGAACCCGGCTGCCTCTGTAGAGCTATTTTTGCCTCCAGTTACAGAGAGTCAAACACTCTGAGTATGCCAGCTGGGACAGCAGCATGACAAGACTGAGTGCCTGAGGGAAACTTGTAACTGTTTCTTTTTATCATTGTTGTTATTTTCAGGCAATCCAACGGTCTGTGCTCTGGGCTCTGCCTCAGTCAGTGTAGTGGGCTGTCTCCTGGAGGAAAACAACATTGACTACTCCACCTTACACCTGAATGACGAGTCCTGTAGGGGTGAGATGGACGAGGAGAGCCACATGGTGACTTTCAGCTTCAACAACAGCAACACCTGTGGTGCAGTGATCACGGTGGGTCCTTCCCTCAGCATCTTCACTCTCTGGAGACATTTGAAACTTGTGGAAAAGTATTAGGCCGTTGAAGAAAAACAGAACTAGAAATTTAAAAAAGTCAGAATCCTGTCTTGAATCTCAGAATTTGTGTTTTCTTTTCCAAAAAACTAAATATTTTAGCATGGAGGTTTTTTTCTTTCATTTCTATAAAAAAGGCACAATTCTGACTGCTTCTTAAAATGGGAACATGTTTTTAAGGCAGAATTTTTTACATCCATGAAAATGTCAGAATTCTGATTTTAAAAAAGCCAGATATCTGGCTTCTGCTTTTTAAAAACAAATCTGAATCATTTTTTTCCGCTGTAGCTTTCATACTCTTCCACAGAAACAACAATGCTGTAATTCATTGAGTTTCAGTCAACATCTAGCAAGCGCATCATGTTCAAGGAGCTAATTCACTCACAACATGTGACTGTTTGACCTTGCAGACCAACAACAGCAAGATAATCTACAGTAACACCATCAAGAATGAGGACTATTCCTATGTCATCCTTCGCAGTGATGGTCTCACCATTGACTTCTCCTGCGTCCACGCTGAGTCAGAAGTCAACACTATGTCCTTCAGGATCTTAGATAAGTACGTTCTGACTTGTTTTTTAAGTAGGAATGGGCATTTGATTAAATTGTCTTACTCAATGGCCGTTATGCACGACTCAACTACTTCCTGAACTTAAGCCAGCTGCTTTGTTTCCTGTCTTTCATTACTGGATGAACTGATTAATCCAGTAATGAATTACTGGATTCATTCCTGGATTACAGACCTCAGTCTGGCTTAAGTTCAGGAAGTAGTTGAGTTGTGCATAAAGCCCATTGTCAGTTCAATTAACAATTGATAAATCAGTAATATTTCTATATAAAAATTCAAGATTTATAGCCTATACTTGAATTAAATTGAAAGTAGAAAAAAAACTAGTGTATTTTCTTATTTAGATTTATATTACAAGATGAACAAATCTTTTAGCAGTTAAATAGGATACATTCAATGGTAACACTGGAAAATATGTGTTTACATTAAACTTTACCACCAGTCTAAAGATGCATTCGATGAATCGTTTAAAAGACGATGTAATCAATTCTAATCTTAACGATCGATTAATCGATCGTCAATTAATCGATCGTCAATTAATCATGCCCATGCCTAGATCTGAGTGCGATGTGAAACTCATCAGCTGGTTTGTGAGTCGAAGAACCTAAAGTGTGTGTCGTGTGCAGCTGTGTGATGCAGCAGTTGACAGCTGGACATTCAGAATGCAACGTAACTATGAAGGCCTACACCGACGTCGACCGCACCCAACTTATTGGCTCTACCACTGAAATGAGGCTGGACCAGAGGCTCTGGATCCGCATGGAGTCTTCCTGTTTAGATAATCCAGACGCTCGCATGGTGATAGATTCCTGCTGGGCCACGAACGAGATGGCATTCAACAGCAGTACGAGACACGACCTGGTCGTGGATGGGTGAGACTCTCTCAGAGGGGGCAGCCGCTCTCTGGGATTCATTTAGAGATGTGATTTCGGCTCGTTGTCATGCAGGCTGAGAAAAGTGTGTTTTTGTTTGCGAGCAGCTGTGCGAACACTGCCGACTCGACGGTGACGGTGACGGAGAACGGAGTGGGAACCGTCTGCAACTTCCGCTTCAACACGTTCCAGTTCACTGGGAGCACTGGTGACGTTTACCTGCACTGCAAGCTGTATATGTGTATCGACGGGGACAGCTGCAAACCGGTACGACTCACTGGGATTTCTCTAAGACTAGTTAACACTGAAACAGATTAAATGTATCTTAATCTAATTAACCAGAATTGGACGGAGAAGTGTGATCTGAAGCACTATTTGCAATCATTCTTGTAGCTCAATTCTACCCTAAATAGTCAAATTAAAAGACAAATTTAACAATAGTTTTGCAAAGAATAACCTGATATCTCTGTTTCTTACTTCTAGAGCTGTAGTGCAGCTAGAAGACGCAGATCTGTCCATCCCAACTATGATCCTGAAGCCTCAGCGCTGATCACCATGGCCTTGATTAATTAGGTAAAACTCTACTACTATACTTCAGACCAGGGATCCCCAGTTCTGGACCTTGATAACTATCCTGCAGGTTTAAGATGCTTCCCTGCTATATCAGCTGCTCTCCAGGTCTGGAGTTGGTCATTAGCATGAATACGAACATTCATCGTGTGTTCATGATTCTACAATGTGTTGCGACTGTTGATGTGTTTCGTATGCCTGAAGAAGATCTGAAATCAATCAATCAATCAAACTTTATTTATAAAGCGCCTTTCAAACAAAATGTGGCTCAAAGCGCATTACATTTAAAAAAAATGGAAAGAGTGGAAAGTTCGGTGGAATCTAAAAGAGAAGTTGAAACGACATCAATAAAACTGTTTGCCATCTCTTTCCTAATAGTCAAGCATGTCCGAAGTTTGTCTTTTCTGGTTGAACAAAGATTGATTCCTTTACCCTTCCCTCGATCCATTTTTCCTACATGTACAGTCTGTCCTTAAGAGCGCTGAGCTTGTGTTGTAAAGTGTGTCACGAGTCAGAGATGAAGAAGAGACGAGACGATTGACTGAAAAGAAGCTGAAGATGTAGCAGAGACGACAAAAGGTTTTCTAGAGGATACAACATTCACTTTTTGTCTGCCATTTCAGGTTGTCTCCATGTTGATTTGGACTAACAGGCTGCTGCTGACTTCCGTGATGATCCCTGACTTGTCAGGCCCTGATCCGAGCCAACAGATTCATGGGTGGAAGCATTGTGGAGCCAGAACCAAACCCCGTCTCTGACAGTGTCCACAGATGATCTTCTGTTAAAGGAGAAGTGTGAGAGCTTCATTTGGTTTTCATTTGAGCCAAACATCTATAATCTACATAGTATCTCAACTACAAAGTATAGTCAGGGATGAGGAGTGATGCATTAACACATCCTCTGCTTTACTATCTCAGTAATCCAAACCATAGTGAGACTAGGCATTTAGACAGAAGCAACCTAAAAGATATTTCCTTATAGCAAAATATAGATGAACTACATTTCATCAGAATAGTCACTAAATTTCACCAAAAAAACGTCTTCTAATCACTTCCAGTTTGCCTTTTGGCCTAGTTTATACCAGGGTACCTCTGATTGTTAAAGAGGGAGTCTGATTTATTGGCTTGTTGGAGCTAATCATGTTTAAGACATGAGAATTAAATAATTACATCAATATATTCTACCAGAAAGAGGGAAAGATAAGAGTCAGAGCTGTTCAAATCACTGTGCAATCTACCACAGATATAATCTGGCAACATGTGCTTTAAAGTATTAAACTCGTATCTTTTTAGAAATATAGTAATCAAAGTAATTACAATTTTCTTTTATTTCTTTGCAATTTACAAGTTTGGGAAGCTGCATACTGATTATGAGATCATTTTATTTACTATTTACAATCACAACAATGTTCCTTAGTGACACTGAAGTAATTTGCTGCCTTGATCTATGCCTTATTTATTCATTGTTTCATTATTTATTTAATATGCTAAAAACCAAATGAAAAATAAAATAAATGTTGGTTAAAAGAAAATTGAGTTTGGTTTCATTCAGCTTGTTTTCTCACTTATTTTGTGTAAGAAATGCACATTGGATCGCAGTGTAGCAATGCTACAACTGGCCAACCTACACATTCCTCAGTTTCTGCTCCATACTTACATGATGGCATAACAGGTGCTGGAGATTTGTATCTCATCCCATCCTTGGTGAGAATCTCCTGTTCCTCCCAAAGGTGCTCTTGTACGGTTCCCAACCTGGGTCCCTCATCGCCCCAGTGTGTAATAACGTCTCTTTGCACATCTCCACTACTTGTTGAATTTGATACAGCTGATTTGTTTCCTGTCTTTCATCACTGGACTAACTGATTAATCCACATGTGTCTGGCCAATGTCTACGAGGTGACTGAACTCAGACACATCTGGATCTATCAATTTGTCCACTAATGAAAGACTGGGAAAAAAGGAGCTGTATTTGGTGAGTAAAATGAGGAGTCGAATGTTGTCAACTAATCGGGTGAATAGATCAAATCTCTTAACTGTACCATGTACAAGTCAGAATACCACAGAGACCAGGGAAAACTTCATAAAGCTGGCTTTACTTAAAGGGGATAGAGAATCACAATCATAGTTTTCATTTTGTAGATGATGGTTCTGAGTCTCCCTGGTGTTGAATATACACATGAAGGGCCAGGCAATGTCATCGTCTCTGTTTCCAGTATTTCCCCTTTTTTGAATTGCCGCAAGATTACAATGAACACCCCACCCCACCCCCTGTCATAGATACCACTCAACACTTTCACACACGCTCCCTTTGAAACGTGTTTGCACCTATTCTTTGCTACCACTTGAAGGCAGACAAAGACGCGAACCCCAGTCGTGCTTTCCCTGGCTGTGCCAGCGGTGTGCAAAGGTCTCCTCCTCCGATTCTGGCTCGAACATATAAGGCTGGATCACCAAATACGCCATGGCTAATGATATAAGCAGTGAAAGTGAGTTGAGAAAGTTAAGGCAATGTGGCAGCCAGCCAATCACCAAGTGTTGTTCATTGTGATGACGGATGATGTCAGCGTTTTACATGCAAACAACGCTGAGAAGGCCAAAACAATGTGTTTTTCACCAAACACACATACAGAGCACTTTTGACTGCCTTTTAAGAAGGTTCTGAACCATTACAGACCCAACCAATTTTTTTTGGCTATATATCACATCACAGAACAAGGATTAATACCCCGTCCAACAAGTCACTGTTAGTTAATGACTTAATTATTTCTCACAGTTTGGATTTTCTTTTTCTGACAGAAACATGGTTAACTGAAGACACAAGTGCTGCTGGTCTGAATGAAACAGCGCCCCCTTGTTTTAGTTTTATGCGTATATGTCGAAAAGGCAGGAAAGCAGGGGGGAGAAGCTGCCTTATTTAAAGATCTGTTCTAGTGTAAAGAGATTTAATTTGGTGATTTTACTTCTTTTGAATATCTTAGTTTTGTTTTGTTTTAAAGGGTGTTCCTAAAATCCTACTTTTAATCACCTACAGACCTCCAGGATACTGTAATTGTATTGTATTGTAAAATTTATTGAAAAATTTTCCGAATTATTGTCAGTTATTACTACTGATTTTAATCATTTTATCTTACTGGGTGACCTTAACATCACAAATCATAATTCCCATGAATTTTATTCTATTCTGGACATGTTTGGTCTGCTGACACATGTAAATGAATCAACCCATGTTTTTGGCGGGATTTTGGAGCAGATTATTTCGAAAGGTGAACAGTATATATTTCCTCTGTTGTAGTCACTGAGTTGGTCCTGTCCGACGATTTTTGTGTTTTCTTTAATTTACTGATCACTCAGAAAGTTCAATCATCCTGCCTCTAAGTGAGGAAGAGATACATCAATGAACTTAATGGATGCTATTGCAGTAGTAAGATTGAAGAGCACCTTGAGGAAACAGAAAACACCATGGAGAAACATCACTTTGGTCAGGAACCAGAAGAGAGAATGCAGGAGGGCTGAACGCAGGTGGGGGGAAACAAAACTTCAGATTCACTATGAGCTGTACAAACGAAGCCTGCGTAACTATAACAATGAGCTGAGTAAGGCCAGAGAGCAGCATTTATCTGAACTGATTAACAAGAACGTCAACAATTCTCACACTCTGTTTGTTATGATTGAAGAACTTACAAATCCTCTTAAACAGATAAGCCAAGAGCTCCTTCCCACTGAGAAGTGCAAACAATTTGCCAACTTCTTCAGTGAAAAAATTTAAACAATTGGACAAAATATTATTGCCACGCAGTCAGACAAGGTAAATGGTCTGTGTCTAAAACCAAGAAATATCCCTAGTGTTATGTCCCAATTGAACATGGTTGATTTAAAATCCCTGAAGGAAATAGTTTGCCATCTGAAAACAACAACATACACCCTGGACACGATACCATCAGACTTTTTAAAATCAGTCTTTACTTCAGTAGAAAGTGACCTAATACTTATAGTTCACTGGCATCAGTCATTTTCCTTGAGTCATTAAAGATAGCTGCTTATATTCCATTCCTAAAGAAAAGGACTCTAGACACCTCTACAATGAACAACTACAGACCTGTCTCTAACCTCTGTTTTATACCCAAGATCATTGAAAAAGTTGCATCAAACCAGCTGAATGACTTTTTACATGAAAGTGAAAATCTTTATAAATTCCAGTCAGGCTTCCGACACCATCACAGCACTGAAACAGCTCTGGTCAAAATGTTAAATGACATCAGATTGAACACTTCTGGTTAAGTTTCAGTCCTGGTTCTGCTGGATCTCAGTGCTGCCTTTGATACTGTAGATCACAGAATCCTGTTGCACAGGCTGGAAAACTGGGTTGGACTTTCTGGAACGGTCCTTAGCTGGTTCAGGTCTTACTTAGAAGGC
>JAVQJG010000774.1:0-12133 GCA_036024015.1 Craterocephalus amniculus | reverse complement strand
TCATAATATACTTTAAATGGAACTACAGTATGTTTACTGTAAAACATATTCACAGTAATTACCTGGCTAATTGTTGCCAGTAAGTTACTGTGAATTTTAAGGTAAATCTGTTACAGTGTGGAGCAGACTACCCTGGGGGCCTCCTGGCTCCTGGAGCCCAGTGGGAACCGGAGAACACCAACCCTGTGCAGGTCAGATTCCAAGTCCAGTTCGAGGTCTAAAGGGAGGCGCTCCCCACCACAATGACAACAGACCCCAGGTTAAATAAAAAGCAAAATTCTGCTTAGATGAATGTAATAAAACTCAAAATCAAAATCTGGTGAAAATGCTTGTCATCTTGCAGACACGCTTGCTAGCAAATCAATAGGGAGGGATTCAGGTTGGACTTTTTTCAATCCTCTGCTGTAAAGTCCAGATATGTTTTATCTGTGAATTGGTTTAAAGGGACCACTAAAAATCTGTAAGACACTTTAATTTAAACAATCTCTCCCATTGATTATCATCACTTAATAGAAGTTAAATGCATGTTGTTTATCTGCAGTGACATTAAAATAAAGCCAAAATTTTATCATTTTAAAGGAACACTGAAGGAAATCAAGCAGAGCATTTATTTGGACACCTTTACACACTTGTTGAGTGTTTGTCATTTCTGTATGATCTCTTTGAGACATTGGGCTTTGTCAGCCGGATGCACAACGATCGCTGAGCTCGTGGACTTCTGACAGGTGGTGTCACTCCTACGCGCTGCAAGTCGCTCAACCAAGCAGTGCAGATGGTGCGCTGCAAGCTGTCTGCCAGCATCTTCGTTTCCCACCAAGAAACTCTGAACTCCCCAGTTTCTTGGTTACTTCAGGGATTTCACACACTGAGTTTTAAAAAAAGAATGGAAATAATCTCAAACTGTGATTTTACATTTTATATTTTCAATCACAAATAGGAAATTTTAATATTGTGTCAAGACTAACAAAACAAAACAAAACAAAACAGCAAGGCCAGAAATTACTGAGCAAAAAAAAACAATGATGACAACATATCCGTGTGATTAAAGCTGGAGAAATGTGCAGTTACAGTATGTACATCAAATCCCAGGGAGAATCAAGAAATCTGGAGTACAGATAAGACCTGCGAAAATGACTCAGTGGCTGGGCCTTTGCAACATGGACTCTGAAAGAAGAACAGGAAGATGTCATGGAAAGTTGCCTATAGTGAAGGTGTCTCAGAAAAATCTGCACGTGTCAGCAGAACTGAGCTCTCAGTGCCAATATGATGAAGCAGAGAAAACTGATCAGATATAATAAAAATCCACCATGGACGCCATAAAAGCCAGGTAAATATTGTGCTCTTGTCCCTGAACACAAAAATATCTATGTTGATTGGTATGAAAAAGCTAAAACATACAGGTATACTGTATTTAAATGTTTTTTTTTTAAATTTGACATTCAGTATTGGGAAATATTTGTTTGCTAATAATTTGTCACAAATTAAAAAAAAATTTACTGTCACTGTCACATAGTTGCAGCAGACCGAGAGTTAGCATAGCTTAGCATCAAAAAGAAAAAAACATCCGAATTAGCATCTGTGGGGATCACAAATTAATACACTTAACATTTATTTAATTTGTAAACATGAAAATGGCCCCCACAGCAGTCAGGTTAAAAATATTTACAGAGCATAACCATCAGCATTAATTAAACACATATTCTGGCTTGCCTTTAGATTAACCAAATATCTGTTAGCTTGAAAGATGCTATGAGGCGAGTTGTTTATCTTTTACCCACGCTAAGCGAAGCATTATGGTGCTAGTTTGATATTAAAGATACTTGTTACACAGTATTATTAGTTGAGACAGACAGCTAATAAGTAAGGGTGAAAGAATATATTGATACACCCAAATATTGCAATATTCTGTGTGATATCATTGTATTGATATTCAAAAACAATGAATGAAAAAAGTTTGGGATATTTT
Source organism: Craterocephalus amniculus (assembly GCA_036024015.1). Lineage (NCBI taxonomy): Eukaryota > Metazoa > Chordata > Actinopteri > Atheriniformes > Atherinidae > Craterocephalus > Craterocephalus amniculus. Next base: position 10,167 of record JAVQJG010000774.1, on the reverse strand, counting down.
TTAATTTTTTCTTCTTTTTTTTTCTGCTAAGCAAGCAAATGCTAAAAGTGGTGGTTCATTTATAGATGTTCAATGAATTACAGAAAAAATGTCATGTTTTGATTTTGCAGAAAGCACACTTTCTTTTGAAGTATTTTGAAATAAAAAAAAATATAGTTTATATTTGTATGACCATTGTTCATGTATTTGTGATATAATAATAAGCTACATACTTTTTATTTTGCACTTATATGATGGTATGTGTGATCCTGCAGGGTTACTTGAGACCTTTTCTGACAAGGCAGATTTTTTTCTTTATTCATCATCAGCAAGTGATTTAATTTCTTCTGTAATGAAATGTAGATCTTGTGTTCTCTTTTAGTAAGTTAATGTCAACAATACTACAGATTGAGCTCCTACTAAGCTGTGAAAGTTTTCTTACAATTAGATTCTTGTAAGAAAAATCACAGTATCGCATTATATTGCACCGGTGCACCTGAGAATCAAATCATATCGCCAGATTCTTGCCAATACACACGATAAGCAAAAGCCAATTTATTTTTGTAAAGTTACTAAGTTTCAGGGTAACATTGATGTAAAATGCTGGTTCTATTTTTTAGACATTATTTCCCTCAGTGAACACCTGAGAGAGCTTCAAATTAATTGGTCACTAAATATGACCAAATATCTAGTCAGTGGTTCCTGATCTTTTACTTTAGCTAAGCTAATCTAAGCTAAGCTAAGCCATAGCTGGTGTTAGCTAGATTTTAAAGATACAGAAAAACCACTTGGTACAGTATTTTTAGCATTGAGAGACAGGTAATAAGCAAGAGCCTCCAGTTTCATTGTGTAATGTATAAGTTACACTGTTTTGAGCTGCTGGTTTCAATTACTGATATAAACTTCATATTGAAACTACTTTTTTGATGTTATTACAGTGACTGAACACCAAATATGGTTTTAAATGAATAGATGGCAGCGTATCATTGGCAGCGAAGAAGTTAGAGGCAGACTATTTATCTGTGTCACTCAATGTGAGTACTGTAACATTTTTGTAAAATGCTGATGTCCCGGTAATAATTAAAAAGGGAATTTGATATTAAAGCTAATTTATTTTATTCCTAACCAAAGTGAACACCTGCGGGGGACTAACCCAAAGGCAAATCAAAGTTAGGTTTTCATATTTGAACAACACTACCTCCTTTTTCTCTTGTTTTCAGTTTCATGCTTAGCTAAGCGAACAAGCTGCATCAGTCATCAAATCAAGCAAGAATATTTCCCAAAGTACCAGAGCTACAAATTTAATCTGGTTTAATTGCAAAACATTAGCAGATCATAAAGTATGAGCTCAGTCTGCAAGTGTAAATCACAATTGTCCTTCGTGTGAAAATGATGGACGACTGGAGTGATGATAACACTGTGAATCTTGCAGAGGATGCAATAATGTGACCATATATAATGCTGACACCTTGTAGACTGATGTAATCACTGATCTAAAGCAGTGTAAGAAATACTTTTAAATTGCAGCCCTCCAAACCGTGTCCAAAGTATTCACAGGGATTTGGCTGTACATGTGTCTCACTATAACAGATGTGTCGTTAAATCCTTGTGACTGTGCACCGACAGGGAATCAGCTCTCTCTCATCATAGTCTTCACTTGTGGTGTAAAAAAAAAAGAAAAAAGTCCAGGATTATACCATGTCAGGTGTACCACATAAAGAAGTCTCTCATTCAAAAACTAGCGTGAGAGTGAGATGGGTTTAAAAAGCACAGTGTGTTAATTGACGTAGTAAAGCCAGTAGATCAGGTTGAAGAGGGAGAAGATGAAGGGGAATATAATCCGTGACCATCTGTCTATGGTGTTCACGTCGGTGAGGTCGGGGATTTTGATTTTGAGCTGCGATGATCGTCTCTGCAGGCGGGTTTTCTTAAAATGTGCGTTCCTGTCCAGACTGAGGCGGCCTGATTCATGTGGCGTACTTGACTTCCTGTACTGCACCCCCGAGTTGTCAAACACCATGGAGGAGGAGTTGTGAGTCTCGCTCAGCGTGGTTGTGATCTCGTTTCCCCCCACCTCATTGTGGATCTCCAAGGTTGTCAGCAAAATGTTCCCCTGGGAGTCGACCTGAGCAGAAGATACAGCAGCGGTGTTAAAAATGGGCTGTGAGCTGAGGCCTGGGTGACTGATGACACATGTGCAGCATGCGTTCCCGGGCCGACTTCTTCGTGCAGGGTGACAGATTACAGAGTGGAAAACTGAGAGCAGCCTTCAAAAGCAGGTTTTTTTGTCACAAAGTTAAATCACGTCTCACAAATCAGCTCAAGGTTGGACTTGGATGTTTCTAATACTAATGTCATGAAAGGTAAAGGCTTACCACACGGAAACAAATAAATCACTGAAAGCTTGGGCACAAACAGAGGCACAAAACGATTACAAGATGTACATAAGGCACGAGAGGAAGTGACAGAGTGAGTGTTTATTCTATAGTTCACTCTGCTTTAATATAAGGTTACCAAACAAGCTATCTTATAAGTGTGGAACAATGACTGTAGAGGCTCCAGGCCTCATTTATTAATGAAAACCTATGTTATATTCATGAACCGAGTCAAAATTTCTATAATTATAAATCACATTACATATACACTCACCAGACACTTTATTAGGTTTTATTATATTGATAATAATATAGGTATGCACACGGAAAAGGTGGACTACAACAAACTCACAAGATGTTAGCAGGAATTAGAGATGGGCGATACCAACATTTTTCCTGTCGATACAATACTATTACTTTATGCTACTTTTTTGTTGATACAGATATTGGAACTTTTTGGCTCCTAAAGGAAAATTACATGATTTTACAAAGTGCATTATTATCTTTATTACAAGGGCAATATTAATTATAAATAAAACTAATAAAAACGTCTATTAAACATTTTAATGAGTTCATGAAATAAGACTCAGATAAAAATAAACCTTTGTGCTACAAGTTTACAAATTAATGGCAAATTAATCCAGTTTGTAAAATCATATATAATTAAATATTCCAATGTAACGTCTGCATTAAACCAGTAACATATTAAAATACATTATCATCATTAACACTGTCATCATCGTCATTATCATTACATCTTCCATAATCATGTGACACAGAGAGAGGAGGAATACACTTCTCCATAATTGATTTAATTAATTTAACGTTTTGTATTAGCACAGTCCTATCTAGATATTCCAAAAATTATCAAATCCAAAATTTTGACTGGCAGATATCAAAGTATCGACTCCAGAGTATCGATTCGCCCATCCCTAACAGGTATCCCTGCCAGGAATGTACTCACACAACAACGAGGGGCGGGATTGTTAGAGCGGCTGGGATAAAAGGTGTTTGTCTGTCTGATGATGAGGGTAAACTTTGCCCCTCAGTAGGATCAGAGATACAGCTGTCACGTAACAAACACTCACCCTCTGTGAGTGGCGCCGGCCTTGTACCTGATTGGACTGTTTAAGAGATGAAGACTTGCAATTGACTCCCTCCAGAATGGACTAGCCAGAAGAAAGACAAACACAAAGGCCTTTGTCCGGATGCTCTCAGAGCTTCAAGGAAAAGATCACTGTGGAGCCAAAGAGCCTCCCAGTATGGACCAGTTAAATCATTCAACATCAAACCAGTATCAGTTTTTATTTTATACATTTAAATATATCATTAGGGTATGAAAGACTTCCCTAAATTTATAGATTTTCCTGGTACAGTTATTGTCAAAGACATAAGCACAATGTTATTATCTCGATTAATTAATTTCCCCAAACTGTAAATATGAAATGAACTCGCCTTGCAGTTAAAATTTTTTTATTGACATAAATTCTATGTTTCGAGTTTTTGTAAATAGATTTTATTTTTGTTGAAACACATTAAATTAAGAGATAGTAAAAAAATTAACTTGTCTTGTCCAGCATCAAAGCAGCAGGATGACGGTCTGGCTGCTGTGTGGTGCCGGAAAATTGGCCTTTTTCTTCATATAAATGCTTAATTTTCAGCTGGTTCAAATACATCGCTACTTCATACATCTTAAAAACCGACTCACATGTGATTTGGGGGAAATACGACATGATGACATGGTCATCATTCAACTTTTTCATACTGTCTGGTGTTAAAAAAGCAAACCAAAAAAATCACAAAAATCTTAAGATTTGACACCAAAAAAGTATAGGAATCAAACCAGAAGAAAGCTCAACGTCCCAGCTATATAAGCTAGTGGAAGTTATTGTGTATTGTTGGTTCTCCCAGTCAGCAGAGGTAAATGCAGATGAGGATAAAGATGAAGCCTGGATCAAAGCTTACAGGACTGATCAAATCTGCTGCTAAAGCCTTGCTAGTGGATACGATAGGATACACTGGTCATCATGGTCATAGCTGTGATGAACCCCAGTAAAAGATTTCATTAACAAGCTGAGTGGAAATTCAAACTGTTTTTTCAGCAGTATACATATTTTAAGTTTTAAAGAGAAACTTTTGGCCACTAGGGGGAGCTGAACCTGTAACTTCCCACAGGCCACACAGCACTGTGCTAAAATAAACCAGTTTCATCCTGTAGTGGAATCGTGCTGCAGACCAGTCTGACCAGCTGATAGTGAATCATCTGGATTCAGGAATGTTTCAATGGATTTTCCACCACTGAAGGATCAGGTCCTACTACTTTGATATTTACATGAATGATAGGAAATTATTTATTACATGAAAACCTGCAGAAATGTTTAGAGTCACGTTAGCTTTGGTCTGTAGCCGATTAGCTTCGACACATTAGCTTTGGTCTGTAGCCGATTAGCTTCGACACATTAGCTTTGGTCTGTACCCGGTTAGCTTCGACATGTTAGCTTTGGTCTGTAGCTGATTAGCTCCAACACGTTAGCTTTGGTCTGTAGCCGATTAGCTTCGACATGTTAGCTTTGGTCTGTAGCCAGTTAGCTTCAACACGTTAGCTTTGGTCTGTAGCCGATTAGCTTCGACACGTTAGCTTTGGTCTGTAGCCGGTTAGCTTCGACACGTTAGCTTTGGTCTGTAGCCGGTTAGCTTCGACACGTTAGCTTTGGTCTATAGCCGATTAGCTTCAACACGTTAGCTTTGGTCTGTAGCCGGTTAGCTTCGACACGTTAGCTTTGGTCTATAGCCGATTAGCTTCAACACGTCAAAAGGAAAATGATGCAGGAAACATGATCCCATGAGTGTTGGATCCACTACCATGAAGTTACGATGTCTGGTTTCTGAAGAGGGCAGCCGCGTAACACTCTTCAAACGCTGTATATTGACCCCAGAAATCCTCCATCGTTACCCACATTGGGCTGATGTTTGGGTCTGAACTTACACAGTATCCCTTTATCTATGTAAAGAAATTCTTTAAATTCAGATGCATTGGTATTGATCTTCTTATCAGCATCATGTTTTATTTTACTCGGCATCTGTTACTTGTTTATGTTATTTCCAGCCGAAGTTGGCAGGGCTGTGAATGATCTGTGCTTTGACCGTAAACACATATTGTGGCAAAACTCGCATCATCTCCTCGGTGTGCGGAAGGGATTCTCACCTTGGGCTTGTCAAATTTGTTGCGCTCGTTATTTGCCTTCAGCGCTTTCTCAGCCAGTTTTTTCTGCATCTGAGGACCTCGCCCAAAGAAGATGTAGTTGACGAAGGCATATTCCAGCAGGGCCAGGAAAACAAACACGAAGCAGCCCATCAGGTACATGTCTATTGCTTTAACATACGGGATCTTGGGTAGTGTTTCCCTCAAATGAGTGTTGATGGTTGTCATGGTCAGCACAGTGGTGATCCCTGGAAGAAAAGAAATGTCCTCATTAGCTGAAACGAAAGGAAAAAGATTAGAAATGAGGTTTGACTGGGACTAATTTCCATGTGCTGCAGGTGATGCTGAAATGTATCTTGGTAAGGTTGAATTTTTAGCTCAGACAAGCAGAAAACACCCCGCTGTATGTTTTACCGCTCATGTTGCACAAAGCGAGTGACACACTCAGCAAATATAAAACAGCGGTGTAGTCAGTTTGATAATAATTTGCACCATCTACAATAGTGTGTGATGTCTCAGTGTCCTCCTGATAGCTCCCCGACCTGAAAACTGTGTCTGATTTTGTCCATTCAGGCTCACATGATTAAAACAAAGCTGTATGGTGGATGAGGGTCATAAGCAAGCGCATGCTGTCAGTTTGTAAGGAGCAGACAGGCAGGAACCTAAATTCTCTCAAAACTCAGATGGAATACAAAGTTAAAGATAAACTGGACTAAATAGAGGATTTGTGTAGATGAAAATTCACCACAATTGCAACTAAACTGTGATTTATGTCTAACGTCAGAAATCTTTTCCCACTGCTACGATATAGAAACAGATATGCACTCACTTCATCTGGATCACCTGCTCTGTTGCTTGCAGGCACAAATATCTAATCAGCCAATCACATGGCAGCATCTCAGCACATCTAGTCATGTACACTGTTTTGCCTTCATACAGCCTAAAAGGGATGGGAATCTTCAAGCAACTCACGACTCAATTTGATTACAATTTCAGGAGTAACGATTCGATTCTGTGTTGATTCTCGATTCAAACAGATCTTCAATTCAAATTCCATCTTCTTTTAGTAAAAAAATGTGCAAATTAACTCAGTTCTTCTTTAAACCAGAAAGCGCTCTGGGGAATCGGTTCATTAGTTGAAAGAAATCAGATTATTTTTATCGAAAAATGGTTTACATTGTGCTAACCTTGCAAAATTTAACAAGTCTTTGTCACTTAAAATTAGCTTCGAACGTGGTGAAGCAAATAATTTTAAAGTCTTTTAAAAATAAAAACAAATTGAAAATTTTGAAACAATTTAGAATCTTGATGAACAAGAATCTAACTTTTGTCATGTTGTCTGGGTCTCCTCTACCACTGCAGGCTTATCTATCCCTGCACTGCACAGCCTAAACCACCTTGCAGAAAGATTTAGTTTTAAACTTTGTTTGTAAAAAGAATTTTGATTGGCTGTTTCAGTTTTAAAGAACAGCTTTAAGTCCGTTTGTCAGATCTTGACAGTGGTAGATTTACTACCATCAGGGACCACAGGGATCTCCTTTTGGAGACCGATGACTGGCTGATCAGTGGCTGTCGACTCCTGTCTCCCTGGGAGCGACACACGTATAATTAAGGGCATAAGACATAAATGACAATAGACATCAGGCACCACATTTATCAAGGTCTGATCATTGGTCCGCTGGGACTGGTCAGATACGAATGCTTCATAAATCAGATGTGGATCCAAACATGAGATCATTCCTGCTGTTAGATGTGTCCTCATTGATAAATGAGGGCCAAATGTGTTTGATAATACCGTGCAAAGCAAATGATGTTAACGGAAAACAACTTTAATCACATTTTCATAGAAATTACCAGTAAAATTAATAAAAAACAGACCTAAATACCACGAAAACCACGTTTGTCAAACACAGATTAAAATATTCAGCTAACCGTCTAATCAGACTAGAATGACTGCTGTGTTGATTTATCATTATTATCTATCTATTAAATTTTTTTCAGCCATATTGTAAAACCCCATAATGGCTGTTTTTCTGAATATATAAATAACACCACCAGCCTCTGCAGCATCCTTACTGACTGATCTAGACCTGTAGAGTTGACATGAGCTGATCTCAGGTACATGTATCACTACAAGATGAGCTCATACAGATATTTATTGTAGTATTTACCTATTTCATAACCATATATAACCTCGTACATAACGAAGCAGGATGTCTTGGTTTTAAGAATGAGAGTGTAGTTCTTCGAAAATCAGCAAAAAAATCTGAACCCGGCCGACAATTGAAAATTACGTCCCCAAAGTTCAGCATCAGTGCTGCACAGCTCCACATTTCCTCTCCCTATACCTGGATATCTGATAGTACCCACCTCTGCCTTATTTCACATATGGCTATGGCAGGTGGAAGAAAAAGTAGTTCCTCTTAATTGGATCTAACTTGGAAAAGATCAAGGTAATATAGTTACTTTTCACTGCGTCCAACGCGGCACCAGATGAGAAGCTGAGACTCAGTTCATTTTATGGTAATTAGCTATGATGCGTTTCAGCAGCAGCTGGCAGCAACCAATCAGAGCACATGTGTCCTTCGATCAAGCGGGCTCCAAAGAAAAGTTATGTTTTACAATATGCAGCACGTTGGTAACCCTGTGTTTTAGAATCTGACATATCATTTACGGAGCGGATGGGATGCTTCCAGCACCCCGTTGGATCTGTGCATGGAGTTCAGCTCTGGAGGAAAAGGAAGGTGAAACATTTACACTGTAAATAAACAGAGCTTTGTTAGAACCGGGGCTGTACTTCAGCTCAGACATTCCCAGCACTGTAAGGACAGGGGAAATGGAAACCTGCTGTGAATAATCACATAGCGACGGTCTGATTCGGATGGCAGGGTGAGTGTAAATGCTTCCTAACTTGCATCGATCTCACTGTGTCTCAGACAGCCGTCTTCTAAATGAGGTGGTGTTGAGGCAGACAAACCGCAGCAGTGTGTCTCCTGAAGATGCATGACCCTGCAGAGCAACTGCCCACCAACCCTCCTGATGTGCACACAGTCCTCTCTTCATGGTGCACCAACAACAGAAATATGCACTGGGGCTGAATGAGCACACCAGTTGCCTCAGTAGCTTCCTGTCAATCATAAAACAGCTGATAAGTAATGGAGCTACTTTGATAACATGCTGTCAACAATAACTTTAGCCTCAGCATACAATTAAAGAAATCAGGGTTACATGTTTACAAGTTTATAAGCCAACACCGTGACGATGTGGGGCTGTTTCTTGATCTTCAGGCCGGTGCTTCAGTGCCGGGAAAGTGTCTTTGACAACGAGTTTGGACATCAGAGTTCATGTTTCTCTCATACATGTCTGCATGTCCACAATCAATAAAGTTCAGTAAGGTTTGTGAAGTGTGGAGAAACGCTGTGGAGTGCTGGCAGATGCATTAAAATTCTGATGATTGGATGTCAAAGTGGACCTCAGATGATTCTCACAATGTCTTTAGTGGGTGAATGAATGTAAGCCTTGTATGCTGCTGGAAAAGATCATGTATAACGAGCCAGAAACAGGCCAGAAACATGGCAAGGCTGTATAGATTACAATGAATGAACAGTTAAATCTGCACTGCTCCACCGATTTTTACAAATCTAATTTTTATCTTATTTAATTTCCAATTACTTGTAATTGTTATTACATTTATTGTTATACAGATTGTTGTTATCATTATTACTATAATATTACTACTACTATTCATACTCCTTGTATGTTGTTATTAATATTATTCTATATAACTTAATTTACTCTGCACCTACGGTGACTTGACTGTCATTTGGGTCCTTTTATTTATAACTAAATAAAAACAATGCTGCAAACCGCATTGTTGCTCAATACCAGAGGGACATGATGATGGTACTGTTTTATAAATTCTTAAAATATATGATTTCCATACGTTTCAGGATCCAGAGATCAATAAGAGACGATCTAGTCACTCCCATTCATGGCACAGCTAATTCATATAAAACAATCTTTTCTTTGAGCAAAAGTAGACTTCACCTCATTCTGTGTGTAAAAATGTAAAATAATTACTATATGTAAAAGAAAACTTATATTTATAGACAGTAAAGGGACAATCAGTTTCAAACGAGCTGCCAGCCAAACTCTCAGCTCTTTCTACCACACACTTTAGTACCCCACTCTGGGAGGCAACACTGTGTTCAGTGTACAGTGCACATTTTTCCTCATTAAAGTTTGTCTTAGAAATGATTGGTTGATCAATATTTTTTTTTGGATCTGAGTTATTGGCTCATTGATCTTGAATGGATATATTCCCTTACATTCTGCTGGATCTCAGTGCTGCCTTTGATACTGTAGATCACAGAATCCTGTTGCACAGGCTGGAAAACTGGGTTTGACTTTCTGGAACGGTCCTTAGCTGGTTCAGGTCTTACTTAGAAGGCCGGAGTTACTTTGTTACGATCGGCAGCTATGAATCTGAGCGAGTGGCCATGACTTGTGGAGTCCCCCAAGGTTCAGTCCTTGGACCCCTTCTGTTCAACTTCTTTATGATTTCTTTAGGTCAGATATTAGAGAATTTAAACATTAGTTATCACAGTTATG
>JAVQJG010000773.1:0-17732 GCA_036024015.1 Craterocephalus amniculus | reverse complement strand
TTCAAATAATCTAAATATTATTAGGAAATAACATGTATTAATAATAAATATAAAATTCTATTAGCCTATATTATATCCATATAAAATACCGAAATTTGTCTTAATTTCATTATATGCTTATTTTGGCAATGCAGGTGGTTTGATGAGTTACAGTGTAACTGAATCCACCTGAAAATGTTTCACCTTCATTTATGAAGTTCATGGCATCTTTAAACTTACGGCCAATTCATATGACGTCCGTGTGCCGGACGTCATATGAATTTTGCAAAAGTGTTAACATTACACTTTTGCAAAATACTTCTATATCGATCATTTGCAAACCACCTCCTGAGAGCGTCAAAATGTGTTTCCATTGCAGGATTTCTATTGCGATATTTAGGTTTTGAGCAATTCTAGGGGTAAAGGAAACACACCTATAGTCACTATGCCCAATAAATACGTTATAATTGAACCAGAGTCTGTGCAATTAGTCTTGGTTGACTGAAGTGTGATTGTACGTAGTTGCCAACTCCATATTCAGCAAGTTAAAGCACTTTCATACCGTGGCAACTATAGATCAATAGAAACACAGAAGAAATGACAAAAATACAAGTAACTAACTTCAGATGGGCTTGAATTTCAATCTCTCTCCTGAGTTGATGCTCCACACCTTCCTTCTCCATTTGGGACTTGAATAGCACCTTCAGCGCCACAACAGCCTGCAGCTTCTTCACCCTTGCAAGGTACACATTGCCAAACTTGCCCTTTCCAAGTGGTCGACCAATGTCAAAGTCATCAATTGAAATTTTCCTTGTGGGGGGTACAAAGAAAGTTTTAATGTTTTAAATGAATTAAATAAAAGATAAAAACATATGGAATGGTAGTACTCAAGTATACTTACTTAGGTGGAGAACTGGAAGATGAGCCCACACATTCTCTTACAGGCCCTGAACATGGTAACACAAAAATCACAGCACACATGTGCAATGGTGAATGTTCTATTACATTAACATATTTATTTGTTTATTTGAGGAGGAAGAAATTACCTGTGACAGCATTTTTGATAGTTTCTACCCGTGGCTTAACCAGAACACGCTGTGGTCCTGGCACCATACTCGGGGTTGTTGCAAACTGATCAAACAGACAGAAATGCAGCTCATTAAAGTCTCATACACGTTGCTAAATTCCTCTAAATCTGGTGGATTGCACAAAGGGGTCAATATTGACATATTATACTTACCGGTTTTCGGATACTCTTGGGTTCATAATTTTCCTTGTTCTGTAATTATATCAAAACAGCTCAGATTAATTCAGATACAAGTTTGTGGAGTTACTCTAGAAAAGGTGGCGAACCAAATGACTGCTGAACTGGACCGAACTAGAGCTTTTATCTGGTGTTTCGTTTTAGTGTTATAATCTGTTTCATCAGATGTTTTTTTTCTGATAATCTAATAAAACCTGATGAGAAAGAAAATATCGTTCTATAATTATGATTTACCATATATATTTATTTAAGTACTTGCTGCAGGTAAATTGGGTGCAATTGAAAACGTTACGTTACCCTTTTGCTAAACTGAACAAGTTGAGGGAGAAAAAGGCCAACGTTAAACACACTGCTTCAAACCTGGGGCCTCACTCGTAATTTATTTCAAGTGACACCTGCTCGTTTACATTTTTCTTGACATAAGCACGCAGTAGAAAACAACAAACATTTTACGTTGTTTCATAGCAAAAAGAAGCTAGTAATAGCAAGCTAACCTAACGTTAGCTCGTCTGCGTCAACGTAAGAAACAAATCAGGTTTTATCAGACTACTAGTAAATATTGATAGAAGTCGTCCTACGTAAATAACTGTTGCTCGTAACTCACTGTCAAAAATATACAGTCATATTTATTACCTGCATTATAGAGGAAAGACTTGCTATGTAGCACAGCGTGGGAAGTTCAGTCCTTTTCTTTCTAACTATAAAAAATAAATGGCCGCCAACGTTTTCAAAATTCAGAACGGCTGGGATGCGATTGGTTGGTCTGGAATACAAGGTCTTCCCATTGGTAAGAAAAACAGCAAGAGGAAGGATGTGATTGGTGCAAACAACCCTCTTTCTTTTCCTGTTTGACTCTCAGAGCGAATACCCGGGGAGAAACCATAAAGGCATACGAGTGGGGAGGCGGAATTTGCCGGTGTTTTTTTTCCAGTCACTTGCTGGTGTAACCAAAACAAATAAGCTGTCTGCGAAGTAAATAATAAAATTGATTTCAGAAAAGAAAGTAATAATTGTATACTCATTTGTATTAGGCTGTTTAAGTTTGTTTAATATTTGGTGGTACTAACATGTAACCTGCTAAAGTACAATAGCGTCCATTGGAGAAGTAATAATAAGGACACTAGCTAAAAGAATGTGAAAGGGATGTCTTTTTTGGTTATAGCAACTGAACAAACTCATAATATAGGCGGAAGTTTAAGGAATCATGCCGTTTTCTATTGGACTTGAAAAATGCAGTGCGTCACAAGATGAAAGGTTAAGGACAAAAAAGTGAATACATCATTCAAAACTGGTTAGTATCTAGTTATGTCATGTTTTTATCCTCAGACTGAGCCTTTCATAGCTTTGCTGCGTGTTCACTTACAGAAACTGATACCTATGTGCTTTATTCTTTGGCATTTTTGGATAGACAAATTGTGGGAAGAACTCTGATGAGCTTTAAAGTGGCTTTGTTCATAAATCCTGGAGCACCATTTGAGATAAGTTACATCTAAAAGGCACATAGAAAAAGATTCTGCTTGTGTTTTGAAGGTTTTAGTCATCACTGCTTTGTCATTAAGGTAATTGGAGAGGAAGTGAAACGATATATTAGCCTGGCAGAGTTTTGGCCGCCATACAACTGTGCTTGTAAGGTAAAATAAAGAGAAAAAATTAAAGGACAAACAACTGTTTCTAACATTGTTTAACAAGTTGGAAATTTTCTTCATTTTTGTTCCAGCCATGTGGTTTAAAGGGACGTTATCACCAATTATATCAGAGCGGGTCATCAGGCTGATTACCGATAGAGCTAACCAGATGGCAAATGGTCCAGACCTGCATTTGTTGATTTCAACAGCAAAAAGCAGTGATGGTTGCTCTGCTGCATCTCCTTCTGTGTTTAAAAGCAAAGGTTTTTCTACACACAGATGAAAATTCAAGATTTAGTTTTTGAAAATACGTTTATTCAAAACTATTTCTCTCTTACAAGATTACCAGTCAAATTCAACATGGACCGGAGTAAAGACAAATCTTTCAATGTTTTTCTTGTTAATACAGTAAACACAGCAACATGTTTCCATTTCTTATATCACAACTTTAATCACATCAGCAAAGACTGAGCAAGTGTGAGCAACTGGGATGTGAGAGATTGATTTCACTAACTTGTTCTGTGCAGTTGCATTGCCAGAACTCCGCACCTGCAGGTTTTGAATGTAAACAATGCTAAAAATCAGTTAAGCAGGAAACAGGTGGGCTACATTTTCTGTAGCTCAGACATTTTAGCCAACACTTGCGTAACAGTTGAGCAATGGCAGTTTGACTTGTAGTTTTCTATAGTGAATGAGTTAAAAGGGACCTCCTACAATAAGATTTGTCTAATTTGTAATACATTTATTTTTCTCACATGTACAACATTAGGCCCATTGATTGCCCTTCAAAATACTGAGGTAAACTGAGTGGTTGGATAACATGATACATTCTGAGCGAGGTTCATTTGTCTTTAATATAAAAACATATTCCATAGCATTCATGATGTGAGTAGCTCTCCATTTAACACCTTTCAGCAAAACAACAACAAAGCAATAAACGGACAACATTTAGGATTTTTTACATAGACGTGATGATGTAATTTAACCAGACACATAATCAATCTCAAGTCACTCAATCCATTATTGATTTCTGATCAGATTTTTAAATAATCTAAAATATTCAAAAGGTAGCAACTGTTAAAGAGAAATAAAAGAAAAATGATGTATTATTATTAAAATCAGCACCAATCTGTTACATTTCATTGTTCTGGAGGACACAGATATAGATATTTGATTGGAATTATGAAAGCACAATTTGGCAGATTTTTCCTAAATTTGTTGCCATGAAAAATCCGATATATTACTTCTTAAAGGATTTTCCCTTCACGTTTCTGTATTTTTGAAAAGAAACATTAACAAAGCTTCACATATGAACTTGTGGTGTTGTGTGGGCTATGGCTAGCTGTTATTTGACTCAATAAAGCTACATTAATTTGCAATATAAACACTACAAACCTATCTAAACTTGAGTAAAATGGTAAACGGACTGCAATCATAGAGCACTTTTTCGGTCATGTTGACCACTAAAGCACTTTACAGTACAAATCACATTCGCCCATTCAACGTTAAACATTCATATAGCATTGTCTTCTTCTTTTTTATGCGTTTAGCTAATACACTGACTTGTCCATACCATACATACACACTACTCAGAAACCGGAGAATGCATCAGTGGAAATGAGGGGTTTAGGATCTCGCACAAGGACACTTCAACATGTGAAGCTGGGAAGCTGGGGTTCAAACCAGTAGGTGTCTGATTAAACCAGTCGCTCCTGTACCAAGGCTACCTCACACAAGGAATTTTTTTTATGCATACTTTACTTGCACAAAACAGCAGCGGGGACCACAGTTAGTCTGCATTCATTTGAACAGAGCAGTTGGTGAAAGCCAGTGTGCAGGACGGCAGCAGGACGGCGAGTGAGCGACGCAGGCTGGGAAAAGGATCATTTACATCCAGTGTCCTGTTTTCATCAAAACTGTCATCACCTGCACCTTCCTCTCCGTCCTGCTGTTCTCCACCTCCACCTCCCTCCTCGTCTTCAACTGGCGGGCTCTGCCGGGGCTGGAAGGTAACCTCCAAAAACTCCAGATGCCGGAGTCCGCGGAGCATCTTGCAGCTCCGCACTATCTGTAACTCGCTGAGGGTGCAGGCCCACAGGCACAGACGTTTCAAGTCCTTCAGCCGGCTGGCGCAGAGCAAACCCGGCCCTACCTCCTTACCGCCAAGGCTCAGCTCCTCTAGGCCGAGCCATCCTGCACCCAGCCCAAGAGAGGCCATCTGCAATTGGTATCCTTGCCGCGCCGTAATGCCTATTTCCAAAAACTTGAGCCTGGAAAGCCCTTCCACTCCAGAAGCGCTGTCTTTCGCTGCACAGCTTCTAAGCCCGTTTGCTGTTACACGGAAAGTGTCGCGTAGCTCTAGGTGACTGAGCTTCTCCCAAGATGTCAGACTCTGCAGGTGCTGATCTGTGAAAGAGGGCACATTATTGAGGACTAATGTCTCAATACAAGTCCCAGAAGGGGAGACAAACCCCTTTCCTTTCTGGCCCCGTCCTTGCTGTGGAACAGCCACGCTGGATGTGGCTTCTGCTCTATCATGAGTCGGTGAAATAGGCAGGCTCTGGCTGAAAAACCCACGAGGCAGCTCACAACCACGCAGCTCCAACACTCGCAGAGAGAGAGGCAGGATCTGGCAGTTTTGGAGTCCTCTTAGGTCTGCATGCAGGAGATACAGCTTACTTAGTCGTGGGCATTTGGTGGACAAAGCCTTGAGCCAAGACTCAGAGAGAAAGGTGCCGCCTCTGGCAGAGAGCAGCAAACCACGCAAGCGAAGGCACCGTAGTCCGCAACCCAGGTACTGACGCAGCAGGACCCAGAGGATGCGAGATGTCACCTAACACACGGCGGACAGTCCGTGCATGCATGTGTGTTCAGGGTGAAGCATGGGAGGCAAGAGAGAGACAGGTTTTATCAATAGTTATACAAACGCAGATCAAGGTGGCGTGGAGCTTATTCTTAGAGCACATTTCATATATAAAAGCATTTCAAAGTGCTACACATGATGCATTATAAAGAAGTATAAGGATTGTATTTTCCCCTCTAATTAATCCAAATAATTAAACAACTCAAAAAGGCTAAATATAGTGAAATAAAATTAGCAAGAACTACGAAGATAAAAATGATTTAGCACTTTTTCTGACAACATTCACAGCTATTTAGTACTTCTTATGGGAATTTAGAAGCTCTTAGACCTCTCTGTTGATAGTTTTTAACACTTTTGCTGCATATTCATTCTCTTTTAAGTAGGTTTTGGTAATAACCATTGTCAGCTCTCTTGTAAGGTTGTTCAATCTAAGATATTTTGGTCTGGACCCAGTTTAAAATGTAAGTGATTACTTTCTGGTGTTGGGTGAGTGCTTTAGATTGTTCTGCTGAAAAGAATCAAGAGTCTGGGTTACTTTTAAGACACTGGGTCACGACCTAATCTGAATGACCACTTTATGATTTTTTGATTGCGCTGTTGCGTGCATACACTCTACGTCCCAACCAGAGGCAAGACAGCACCCCATAGCGTGATATAGTTTCAACCAAATTACACTAAAGGTACTTGAATATTTTCTGTGATAATATAATTTCAATATCTCTCTTGATAAAATTATGCTGCATTGTTATACAGCAAAACTCTAAATTTTTACATAAGTTATCCTGCACACAAAATTCTTATAAAACAAGGTTTTTTTTGCCTTTTTTCTGCAACATAAACTTTGTTCTATGAATTGATTCATTACTGTGGCACATTTGTACATTATACAACAAATGAGTAAATCATGTATTTTGAGGTTTTAAATTCAATGATGTCTTTTAATTAAGTAACTGTAATACTTTAAAGGGTTATAGAGAGGTCTGTTGTCTTTGTTATCTTGCAAAGAAAGCTGACTCAGTTCAACCTTTTAATGGAAACATCATTGGTCTCTTCTGGTGAAGCAAATACTGAATAGCCTATCAGTTCAGGCAAGTGTCACTATTTGTTGCTTTTTGTGAGACAATAACTTGGATAACCGTGTGATTATAAAAGAAATGGTGTGTTTATATGTTTTTCTAAAAAATACTCTTAATTTGGTGCTGACTTTAAGGATATCAATCATTCTAACCATCACAACTATCAACAAAGTAAAGCTATTGCTATTGATACAATAATGATCACAACATATGATTTTATATATAAACAATTGAATGGCTGTTCTATTGTTTGTAGAGGGTTTTTTTTCTATACGTAACCATGGAACAATAACAATCAACACTGCTCTGAATGAAATAAAAACAAGTAGAGGCACATTGTCAGTAATCTTACCCCTTTCCACGCGGTCAGATCGACTGTTCTCCACAATCTTTGGTCTTTAACAAGGCGTTTCCATTTCTTACACACTCTGGAAACACCGTGGAAAACAACAACTCATTCCTGTGACAGGAATCACAACAAAGGAAAACCTGGCTCTACCTTTTCTTTTATACAAGAAAGAACAGGTAAAGCACTAAGAGCGAAATTAATTTTCTTACCTCCCAGCTCTGACGAGCTCTCTTACGCTCAGATATGATAACACGTCTATCAAAATGTTTTCGGGAAAGTAGTCCAAATTACAGGCTTTAAAATCATCCATTTTGTAAACAAAACTATCAAACCTTTGACACGGACTAATATCCCGACGCACCCCGGTTGCGCACAAATCAGCAATCCCCAGGAAACAGATGCCCATTGACCGTGGGAGTTAGCGACAGTAGGCATGTATAATAAAAAATCTTGTTTAGTCAAATATAGCTAAATAAAGTATATGTTGGCATATATAGTCTTACTTCAGGACTGCTAATTTGTTAAACCAGCGGTGCGGTACAGCTTATTTTACAACATCCTGCAAAGCGACATTGCCACCTAACGTCTGACAAGTGAACAGTCCACTGCGCCTGCGCGGTTTACCGGACAAGATGGCGACCAGCAATGGTGGAGGAATGGAAGTGGATGGGGCAGGCGAGTATTTATCACTTATCTCATCCTCTGTGTCCGATGCCAACATTGATATGTGTACACACGGCAGCATTCGTAGTGTATTTGTAAAGTTAGTGGTTTTAATTGAAGACTTTATGCTGTTAAAGACAGTAAGTTTCGAGCTTGCTGACATAAGCGGGTTAACGTTCATAGCTCTGCTGTGAAGCTGACAGTAATTCATCATCTAGTCTCTTCACTCCTCTGCTCTCCTACTGGAGTTTGTTATTTAAATGTAACTGTGTTACCACAAGTAGGGCAGTAGGAAACACCCTTTTATCTCGCTGTGTAAACAACCAAATACCAAACTACTAAGGCGCACAGCTAGCGCAGATTACAGCGAACATCAATATGCTTTCTCGGAATTTTGAAGCAAGCTATCTGTCCCGCTTAGAAAATTTCACAAGCTCTGCTATTTTCATCCTCACCCTCTATTTCAAAGTTTAATCAAATTCGGCTCTGTAGTTTTTAAAAATTTAAGTGCAATTAAAAAACAAAAACATACTTCCATGTGGAAGAAATGGTGGCCCTTTAAAAAAAGAGGAGCAAAAAAATATCAATGAATATGTAATAAGATTAAGAATAAGATTTTTTTTATAAGCAAAATTTGTATGGTCTTATTTAGGTGGTTTTTAATTACTTTTAAATATGTGATAGGGAATTCATTGTGGTGAATTGCTGTAGTCTTAAAGCCCATCTTGTTTTGTCCTGCAGCCAGCCCCAGTGTCATGGCCTCAGGGGTCACTGGGAGCGTGTCCGTGGCCTTACACCCTCTGGTTATCCTTAACATATCCGACCACTGGATACGCATCCGTTCACAGGAGGGACGACCAATGCAGGGTTTGTATAAGTATACATTAATTGTGTCTTTTAAGATAAAATGATGCTTTCCGTGGCAAGTAGTAACTGAAAATGCAAATCTTTGAGCCAGATTCTTCATAATGTGGCATCTCTAATGGCAAGAATAATACACATTTGAAAGCAGCTTAACTATAGATGGAAAGAGTTTATTAACCATGTCTTCTCTCTACTCAGTGATTGGCGCTCTGATTGGAAAACAAGAAGGTAGAAACATTGAAGTTATGAACTCCTTCGAACTGATGTCTCACACCATAGATGAAAAAGTGCACATCGACAAGGAGTACTACTACACCAAGGAGGAACAATGTAAGCAGTGTCTGTACAAGTATTCCCGTCCTTCATCATTATTTTCTCAAATGGCTCATCAAATGTTAAGCTGGTAGTCTGTTAATTATTACTCACTACATTTTAAGCTACTTAAAAATGATGCATTCTTTGATTAATATACCACCAGGGAGACAATTACTTATCTTGATATGCCTCATTATTTGTGAAAATTTCTCACTTAACTACTGTTTAAATTATTATGAATAAACAGATATAAAATGGTCCCTCACACCGGTGGTCTTCATTACTCACCAAAGAGTACAGATGTAATATTAATCCCTGTGCTTGCATGGTGTCTAATTCTTAACCAAAGACAACAACGGTACATCTGTATATTGATAAAAGTATTTTTTTAATTGTATAGTACAGATTTCTGTTAAAGACCCTGCTGTTTTTCAGTTAAACAGGTTTTCAAAGATATGGAGTTCTTGGGTTGGTACACCACAGGTGGTCCCCCTGACCAGTCGGACATCCACATCCACAAACAGGTGCGTAAACACTCATTCAGTGTATATCTTTAAACAATTAAAATCTTATTTTGAAAGGTTTTGAATAATGGCTACAGTTGTATTGCAAGGGAATAACTGGAGATTTAATTGCTTATCATTTAGATTTCGTACATTTGCTGTTATTTCTCTCTTCCCCGTCAGGTGTGCGAGATCATCGAGAGCCCTCTCTTCCTCAAACTCAACCCAATGACCAAACACACTGATGTGGGTTTATCAGCAGTTTTCTGTTAATAATCATGGTGTAGCTTTGTTGAATATTTAATTACAGCTGCCCTAATCAGTGTGTTCCTCTTCCTCAGCTTCCTGTTAGCGTTTACGAATCTGTGATTGACATCATCAGTGGCGAGGTAGTTTTCACAACAGATTTTACCAACATTTTCCATTCGTCTGCAGTAAACTACTTTCCCCATCATATTCATTGTTCAATTGTTTTTCTTTGTCGTTGTAATTCAGGCTACAATGTTGTTTGCTGAGCTGACGTACACATTGGCCACAGAGGAAGCAGAAAGAATTGGAGTTGATCACGTTGCTCGAATGACAGCCACCGGTACTGGAGAAAACTCGACTGGTAAGAGGGGCGGTCATTAGAGCTGTTAGCTTCGAAGAATGAGACTCGGTGTGTTCCCATGTTTGCTGGTGTTCTGGTCACTGTGAAGGAGTTGCATCACATAAAATGCGTCTTTCGAGCTCATGATGGATCTACATATAACGTAAATCTATTTGAGATTATGTTGAAGTATTTCAGTTAGAATGGTAAAAAAAGAAAGACATGGAAGAACAGCTGTGCATTCAGCTAAGCTCTGGTCTGTGATGTGATTTTCAGGACTTACTTCATGCTTTCATTAAAGAGGCTTGTTGCTTCTGCCTATTTAGTATCATTTTAAGTTCCATCTTAATGCTATTTGTTTATTTATTTTTTTTGTGGAAGGGCAGTGAGGGATATGCCAGGGATCTTATCTTTGTTTATTGCAGGCCTGATTCTTTAACACACATGCTGTGTCCCAAATCGCCTACTTCTCGATACTCAAAAATCCATCCAATTTGAGTATGTCATCGGGTACTTTAGCATTCTCAGTTGTCACATACCATGCATACTGTCTTAAATTTTGATTCAGTATACTCAAGATTTTGAGTATTAAGTAGGCGATTTGGGAACAGTTATTTGTGCCATAGTTGGGTAAAGGTACACAAAACCATTTAAACCTAACCTTAATGAAAGAAAGAAAATATAATATTGTCACTTTTTATTAACCTCCATATTTTTTGGATCAGCATCACAGAATAATTTCACACAATACCGTTTCCAAACATTTTGTGATACTCACACTTCGCAGTACAATGAGGGTTTAATCCCGAATGTGTTTTGATAATATCTTGCTGAAATAAGCAGTGATCTT
This sequence comes from Craterocephalus amniculus, assembly GCA_036024015.1. NCBI lineage: Eukaryota > Metazoa > Chordata > Actinopteri > Atheriniformes > Atherinidae > Craterocephalus > Craterocephalus amniculus. The sequence goes on along the minus strand of JAVQJG010000773.1, from coordinate 6,792 downwards.
TTCTTTTTTTTTCCTAAATGAGACATGTTAACAGCAGCTTATGTTTCTCTATTTGCATCAAGAACACATCAGCATGTGGTTTGGAGAGGCAGATCCTCTTGATTGGTGGTGAACCGCTCTAACCCCTGAACTACAGCTGTATTCTAGTTTTATTCACAGAACCCCAACTTTTTTGGAGATGAGATTGAACTTACAGAAATAATACATTTACTCACTCATAAAAAAGTAATAGAAGTAGAATTACATGAAGTTCCTAACATCCAGTCAGAGAGCAGGTTACATGTGATGTCATCAGCACCGCCAGCACTTTTTATGTTACCTGCCATTCAAAGTAAATCACACGTTTACAGAGTGTAACACAGATATTGTATGTCTCTTTCTTCCTTGTTAGTGGCTGAACACCTTGTAGCTCAGCATAGTGCGATAAAGATGCTCCACAGCCGAGTGAAGATCATTTTAGAGTACGTCAAAGCCGTGGAAGCAGGTGAGAGAACGCATTTATGAGGCACTGAAGAATGTGAAAATAAATCAGGAAAACAGCTGTGCTCGAATGTTTCCTCCCTTGCTTTTACACGCTCAGCACGCCTCTGTAATTACAAGTTTCTCTGAGATGGTAGTTTGACAAACATTATTTTTAACCTTATATTTTTTTTTTCTCCTCTTTGTTTGTGTAACAGGAGAGGTGCCATTTAACCATGAGATCCTTCGGGAAGCAAATGCCCTGTGCCACAGACTGCCGGTCCTCAGCACCATAAAATTCAAGACAGATTTTTATGATGTGAGTAAACTTTGCCGTACCTTCATACATTTACATGAAGGCATCATTGGAACTTTAATGTTTGCGTTACTGCTATTCTCCCTAAACAGAACAAAGGCAGTAACTTTTATCCATTTTATGTTTGGATGTTTTCCCCCTTCTCTGTTAGCTGAACAGCTTTTATGTGGATGTAAAAGGGCTGCATGTTTACCAGTTTGGCTCATCTTAGTAAAGAATCATATACATGGCACACTGATACATTTGACAAATGAGCAAAACGACTGACTGACATGACAAAGGAACCTTTTTAGACTTGAGCTGTAAACTGTTTTTCAGGCAGATGGTGTTCAGAGTACAGCAGCAGTCGACAGTATTAATTTGGGACGACATGCTTTCCTCCTGATTTGATTCTTTCATGATTTTTTTGGGGTGCTGATTCAGTTTAAATTCAGAATCTTTTCAGATTTTTAGCTTTTTTTTTTACACATGTCTGCAGACTGTATCATGATGTATATTTTCCTCCAAAACAATGGACATTACATGTGAGTCAGTTTTTAAGATTTAGCCAGCAGTGATACATTTGAACCAGCTGGAAAAAAGCAAGTCCAATAAAAACAAAGAGTTGATTAATTTTCTTATTTTTTTTTAAGTTGATTTTTTTTAACAAAGAAAGTCTACCATATTTTATATCTAGATTGTGATAGTTAAGTGAATTAATTTTTTCTAAAATAAAAAGGGTTAGCCTTTAAATGCAACTCAATTAAACTTAAAGCACCCATATGTTACTTAAATGGAAGTTTCTGCGGTGGAGTGTTGCAGGTTGAGAATTACCAGCAGCAGGGCAGAGTGTGACACAAAGTCGTTACAGCATGGTGCTTTTTCTTTGCTTGGAATGAAGGGAAGTGTCAGAGTGCAGCTCTGAACTCGGTTTTACTCGTGAGCAGTGTTCTGGATTGCAAATAGTTGGATCTGGTCTTTTTCTGCTGTTCACACAAGCATTTCACAGCAGGTTTTCTGCAGGAGAAGTGCTCTCACAGCTGGAAATGTGAAGGAGGAGCTGTCTGAAGCACAGCGGAGGCAAAACATGATGCAGAAAGTAGACTCTGGAAATGGCTTTGTTTCTTTTACATGTCATAAAAAGCAGGTTAGGTTCCTTGATGTTGCGTTGATATCAGCAACATAAAGCTACCGTTCACACAATAAAGCAGTGCCTCATACCAGCACATACACTCCCAGCCTCCTCATAAATAATAAAACAGCATATTCTGAGCTTTCTTTGCACCGTTCGTCTGCTATCTGAGTCATTTCTAAACATTCCCTCAACATCATTTAGGGACAATGCATGGAAAGTAGCCTCAGCTATAATATTTTATGAAATTTTAATTAGCTTGCATTGTCCAGTCCCAGTAAATGGAAAGCTAGGATTGGACGCTTTGATGCTGTGATTATGTGACTGCTTCCGGGGATTCTCCAGTATCACTGCAGCTTTGCCTCTTGTTTTCTTGCAGCAATGTAATGACGTCGGCCTCATGGCCTACTTAGGCACCATCACCAAGACTTGCAACAGTATGAACCAGTTCATCAACAAGTTCAACGTCCTGTATGACAGACAGGGGATCGGCCGGAGGATGAGAGGACTCTTCTTTTGAGCCGGCAAAAAGTCGACACACCGCAGTTTTTGTTTTTTGTTTTGTCCTTCCTGTTTTTTTTCTGGTTTTTTTGGTTTGTTTGTATTTTGATCAGCTAAACAAAGCTCTTAAGGCAACAACAGCTTTTCAAACCAGTTTACCATTTTGAACCATAAAAAGAGCACTTAATGACACAGAAAGAGTTGCATACAAACGCTCTCCAGTCTCCCAGTATGCACAGCAGTGAATCCACCGTTCTCATCTTTTACCCAGTTTGTTTTATTGTTCCATGTTTCTGTATGTAATAAATGATCTGCTGTTTTTCAGTGGGGCTTTAAGTCTTTTTATTTCTATATTAAATGATCATGATGGTGTGCACACACGTTATTGTAATTACAGCGCAGAGAAATGTGAGCGCTGCACTTTTTAAAATAAGCTCATGAAAGTTTGCCGAGTGGAGCTGGCAGGTTTATTGTCAGGAGCTCAGGGTGTTTGCAGTTAACCGGTCTTTTGAAGTCATGTTCCTGCTGTTTGATAGCCTTTTGGACAGATGGGCATATGTTGTAGGTAAAAGGGAGGGGGGGTAGCAGAAACTTATAACTACAGAGTCTGAAGTGTAAAACAGAAGTCAGCATTTATTATGGTATTAAATGCACAGTGGAAGCAGACATAATGATCCCCAACCTGTGAACCAGTACTTTACAGGTCTGCTGTTACCTTCCATATGGCACCGGCAGGAACAAACCTTTTATGTCTCACACACTTTCTATTAAAAAAAAACAAACAAGTTTGAACCCATTAACTGAAGAAAAGCAATTTATTTAATTTAATTTCATCACTCAGAAACTTTGCATTAAATGATTGTGTTGACTGAAATACACATTTTATTTACTGACAGTGTTAAAAACAAACGATGTAACATTAAACGCAAAACATTGTTTTCCATGGCAGTGACCTTGTGCAACCTGATTGGCTGTTTCCAGTCAGAGTCTGACGCTCCCGCGGGTTTTTCACTGGCTCTCCTCTGCAGGCTGGTCAGCCGGGTCGGCCGGATGTGGGTACTGGAAGCGGATGGGGTCATACAGCTCGTCTCTGGGGTCGTAGGGGTAAGGGTAGTAGTAAGGGTGCGGATAGACGGCTATTTTCTTCTCTTTGGGAGCAGGGGGAGCTGGCTCCTCTACATGTTCCTCCTTTTCCTCTTCCTCAGGGGGAGGAGGTGGAGGTGGGGGAACCACCACCTTTCCCTTCACAGGCCTGGGTGGGTTGTCGATCAGGCAGTCTGGGTCCCAGTAGGGGTCACAGTCGTACTCCATGCCCTTGAAGACGCGGATGGGGGCCGGAGGAGACTTTTTGACGAGGACAGGAGGAGGTGGGGCCGACTTCATTGGCGGAGGAGGATGTTTGACTACAACCGGGGGCGGAGGGGCTTTCTGAGGCGTGCAGTGAGGGTGGAAACGGGGGTCGCAGAGCACAGGCACAGCGCCGCTGGGAAGGTAGACGATGTGAGGCTTGCAGAGGGGGTCATGGCTGTTACACAGGAACAGCACGTCCGCCTGGGAAATGGCCGGGGCGGGGGGGAGAGGAGGAGGGGTGGCCGGGAGATCCATGGCTTTGGGGACCCCTTTCATCGAGGGCGGAGGAGCGTGTTTGCACCGCTTGTCCGTAGCCGGGTCGCACATGGTCATCGGCACTCCCAGTTTGTTCTGGAAGTAGGAGGCGTTTGGGCCGTAGGTGTGCTCCAGGTACCTCATCTGCTGGTAGAGCATCCTCAGCTTGTCGATCTCATACAGCTGAGAGGTGGGAAAAAAGCAGCTTGAGACTTTGAAACCAGGAGGCGACATCTTCAGATGACAAGTTTCCCCCTCAATCATACAAGAGATTTGGGATGTAAAGATTGATGATTGACTGAAGCCACGATTCGATTCTCGATTTTAAGTTCTTGATTTCAATTTTCTACAATGTTATTGCAACAAAATTCATTGCCAAATGAATTATTTTTCTAATATTTGCCTATTTCTCTGCCTGTTGTACTAACAAAACTTAACACTGAACAAATAATTATTATAGATATGGAAATCATCACAAATCTTTTTTATGAACAAAAGAAGTTTTACTTGTTTTAAAGGTCATCTGCATTGATTGCATTGATGTATTACATGCAAATCGATTTTCCTTTTTTCTACATCGATTGGCATTTAAACCAGTTTGAAGCCATTTTAAATCGATTTTTAAAGTATCATTACATCCCTACAAGAGATATGCACTTTTCCAGGAGTGTGCCTGTTGCAGCTCAGTCTGTACTACATTCATGTAATCTTGACTCTGTAATCAATCAAACTAAACCCAGTGAGGTTCAAACCTCATAAAGCAGTCTAGCTTCCAGAAGAGCATTAAACCAGTGAGGACACCATGATATCACTCATGGTTTCTGAGCTGTTGGAACTGATGGTCTGAAATCTTAATCCACTCCTGTTGCAAAGGTTTTCTGCCTTTTACACTGTAAATAAAAGCTCCTCATTTAAAGTTTGTGTGCTTCTTACCCCCTCAGTGTGCCCGATGCTGCTGTAGTATCTGTAGTACGCCTGGAAGTCTGGGTTTCCTCTGTACCACCGGGGGTCCACGTTGCGCTTTGGTCTGGAGTGAGTCAGAAAGTCGTTTGCTTTTTCTGAGTGGATACTAATGCCACTCACAGGAACCATCTCTGTTAGAAGAAAATAAGCTCGGACGCTTAAAAAAGAACAGCAGAGTAATACATTTTTGATCTAAAATTAGATTGAATATCTGCCATTACCTTCCTGCTTGATAGCACTCAACAAGGATTTGGCCTCCAAGAGGCCTGGAAGAGAAAAAAAACAACATGTTTAGTGGATTCTGGTTTCATCTGTTTTAAAACATTTTTAGAGATAAAGAAAGGATAGCTGACCTGGGAGAAACATGAGACAGCAAATTGGCCCCAACAAACATAATGAAGAAATCATCGTGAACCCCTGCAATACACACAAAAAAAAAGGTTTTGCCACAAAAACAGCTTTTGGATCTTTCTCGATAAATCAGGACAAAAACACTGTCAATTCTTTGTTGATTTTACTATTTATATTCTAAAAAAAAGCAGTATTTTAACATTTCCTAAACCTGCTCACAGATTTAAACATTATATAGGACCTATACTGGAAAATGTGGGTTATAGTTCTCAATTCTGATTAATAATGCAGCTCCAAGTACAAATTTTCACAGTATTCACAATATTTCTGTTTGCATGATGCAATATAGTGAGCAAAAGACAACCTAGCATGAACTTACCTTCCTCAGGAGGCTGTCTTCACTGGACTAAATGGGCTGAGCGGCACTAAATACAGATCCCTGTATCAGCCGCTCTGCAACTTCACCTCCCGTCCAATAGGATCCTATCTACATCCAGACTGCATCCTTGTCTCCTCCTCTTTTTTAATATTGTTTTAAGTGGAGCCTTTGGCACCAATTAAGAATAAAAAGACCCCCGGACCAAAGCCGTAAAGAGAAACAGCTTCAAATGGAAACTCCCCATTAAGTCTGGAGGCAAAGCATGGCCTGCTGGGACAAATGCTGCCTACTAACACATAATCCTGCCGAGAAAGCAGTTGGAGGAAAAAGAAAAAAAGAAAGAAAATCATAGGCATGGACGCCAACCTACATGGCCTCAAACACACGTTTATAAAGAGCTTTTAAAGATTTCTAAAGCACGTCCACATCTTAAAAGTGGTTATTTTTGCTTTGAGGACACCTGCTTTTCTACCATGTCAGACTGAGACTATAACTTCATGCTCACTATTAAATCTCACGTGCTTAAAATTACACCGCATTCCTGCAGGAAGCTTTCATGTTTAATGTACATGTCATCTACTGCCTGAGCGTTTGTCTGCTGAATGCAGTCACCCCAGCTCAGGCAGCGCTCATGACAGCCCAACACCCTCTGTCCTGCACCAACCTCAGTTACAACTTCATATGAAGACGTCAAAAAGAAAAGATGTATCCAAAACTTTGACTATGGCCCCTCTTAAAATGGTTTGACAAAAACGTCATTACAATGTACAGAAAAGACGTATTAGGAACGTCCGTTCTGGCCCCTCTGAAGACCAGACGTACAGGTCCAAATAAGGTCCAACAAAAGTGTTTCAGAAGTGAGAACGTTTTCTGTCAATTCGAAAAAATAGTAAAAAGAAAAAAGAAAGGAATAGTAAAAAAGAAAGAAACCTGTTGATGTATTTATGCTTCCATCTTACAATCATTCAGTCTGTTTCTCCAGGAATCCTGTCTTTCCATCAAACCCTGTAAACGTGGTGAGAGGGCTCTTTGTTACTGCAGGGGCCACGTTAACATGAAACCTTGGGATCACGTATCAGAAATCATGTAATGTGCAAATACTAAACT
>JAVQJG010000767.1:0-10327 GCA_036024015.1 Craterocephalus amniculus | reverse complement strand
TATTACATTCTTAACTGTAATAGCTTTGCCAGAAGCTTAATGGAGCTTATCAGAGCCACCGCCAACTCTCTCCCTCGTCAAATCCCAAACTGAAATTATTATGAGTTTATTTTAAACTGTGGGCTTCACAGAGGATAGCTACAGATGTTATTTAATTGCAATCAAATAAATTAATACATTCACTAAACCTGTGGCAACTTCAATTTGGCATCTGGCTGGAGAACAGACAATTACTTTGTTCTATGAAAGTAGAAGGAATACTAATGTTAATCCCTGAAGTGCTGTCCGTGGTGCTGAAAGTGGATGTTTGGTAGTGTCATTTTGCATAAAATAAAATGGCTGATCTACTGGTGATCATTGCTTTGTATTACATCCTCTCAGTTCCAAGAGCTTTAAAGTTACTAAATAGGTTGGGAATTCCCACCAATAGATTCTCAGTATCTGCTCCTCTCAATTCTTTGATTGCTCTTTATCACTTGACATCTAAAAAATCCTTTTAGGATAGTAATGTGATTAAGTTGAATTTATATTCAATAACTACCCCCTTGTTCCCATATCACCAATGAATTATACAAATGTATGCCAGGTCTGTATACTAATAATGTTAATACTGTATACCATTGCGAACATGTGACATTGGTTTTTGTATCTGTGCTGTAACTGGATGCTTGGCTAGGTTTATTCACCAGGAAAGTCTTACTGTAACAAATTCCAAATTTCTTTAAGGTCAGACATGACTGAAGAGTTTTTAACTTACATCACTGCTGTACTGTGTCCAACTTCCTCTGCTGCTTCTAAGGCTTTTATCTATTGGTGTCTGCATATGTGTATGCACATGTCCATCTACAGTTGTCTCCTTTCCTGTGTGCATGTGTGCTGTTATCACCAATCCCAGGCTGAATGAATTAAACAGCAAATGTGAGGATAAGAGGAAGAGGTTACAACTCAGAAATATAGAAACCAAAATTGATACATGCACAAAAAAAAGGGAACTACTGTTTGTTTTTCTGATTTAGCTTTGACAGACAGCTGTAAATGTTCAAAATAAACTGTCACACAAATGTTGGTCAACAGTGAGTGACAGAAAAACCAAAATGTGAAAAGTCCAGTTAAAGTAACCTATAAAGGAGATGGGATGAGATAAGCAAAGGAAAGAATTACATGTTAAAAAAGCAGCAGTTTTCAGTTTAATACCTGTGAATGTTTAAAGACAAAACAGGTGGGAAGTGAGAAATTATTGGGATATATTGCTAAATATAAATGCATAAATTCTACAACGAGAATTGCATAATTCAACTGTTTTTTTTGTCTCTCAAACTAGAAACTTCAAAAGAGAAACTTTTTCACAATGATAATGATAAAACCTCTATAAACTATTATTTAGAGTCTATAAACTATTGTTTATAGTGGTTTTATTTCTAGTTATACTGGAATAAAGTATTATTGCATGGTTAAAATTGTAATTAAGTTGTCTCAAATGAACTTATTTAGTTGTTAAAAAAATAATAACTTGTCATCGTAAGTAAAGTATCTGGACTTGACAAAACTTAATGATTGCTCAATGATTCGCACTCTAAAAGGTGTTTTAGATAGGGTATTACATAGTGTTATATGATAGGGTATTGCATTCCTGCTTTGTAGACTACAGTGCCATTTAAGAATGTGGAGATAAAAATAGAAATTCACATTTTAAGTTGATTTTCCATGAAACTGAGTCAGAAATTCTTTGATTGAACAATGCTAAGTTTACATAGAGTTAAACATGTTAGGATAGACTTAATTCATTATCAATGCAAACTTATGTGTTACAGATTACCTGGACTTTTTTTGGGTTGAGTCAGTGTATTTTTGTTTCAATGTAGAGTTTAACTCCATGCAAATCCTGTAGCACCAATATGTTTTATTCATCAAAATGTATTATCCTATAGGAGAACAATTTAACAGTTCCACTATACATGTAAAGATCATATGGAAGTTTATATATGTCAGAGCCCTTTTATAGAACTATTTTTGTTGCCATTGGGGAAAGACAAAAATGTGTTTTCTATTCTATTCTATTCTATTCTATTCTATTCTATTCTATTCTATTACTTACATAGATTCCATGCCACATGGTATCGTTTTCAAAAAATGTTTTCACTTAACATGAAATAACAAAATGTTTAAAGTAAATCACAGTTAAAGTAACAGCAACATTCCTGGTAAATGCTCTAAAATGAGAAATAAATAAATGTAAAATTAAAGAAAAAAAAACATTGAAATGGTTCAATGAGTAACTGAGGCTATCTGTCATGAATGAGGCATTCCAAGGGGCAGGAGTGAGATTTAGTATGTATGAACTCATCTATGCTCATTTGGTGTTAGATAGATGATAGATTGTAGGTCAGATATAGAAAGACAGGGGAGAGAATGGAAAGTGTACTTGTTCTCTATTGCTGGTAGATATGAGAATGAATAGATAAAAAAGACACATTTGATAAAAAGGAGAGTGAGTGATAACAAAATAAGCAAAAACCAAAAGGGGTTTGTCAGTGCACAAGTTTGAAACGAGGTTGCATCACCACAAAATGAGTTTGGGCCTAAGCTCTTATGAACACACCATTAAAAAGTAAATATATTATTTTGAACTCCAATCGCACATGATGGATGGAATTAAAATAATTGCCTGTGCGTGTGTTTAAATCAATTTATGAAGGTACAGCAGAAAAGTATGACGAATTGCAAAAGGAGTCTCATCCACTTCCCCGTCTCTACTGTATGCCTGTTTGTGTGTATACTTTCACATTTTCTTTCACCCTTTCTTTGCTAAGCATTTTACTTTATTGCAGCATGAAAACTTAACTAGGAGTACTATTGTCACACATAACCATTTAATGGAAGGATTTAGCTATACCTATACCTACATTGTGTTCACACTAGATACCAGCAAATATCAGGGAGCAGCATCAGCTGAGAGGGTATCACTTCTGAAATTATTCTATTTTTTCCCTCAGTATTGAAGACCAGCTGTTTTAAGCTAATCCTCTTTTGAAATTCTTCATGCAATTGATAAATAATACTCAGGCTAAGCTAGAACTTTGTAGACATGTTTTTTTTTTTTATCGATAAAGATAGACCAAATGGAAACATTTGGATAAATGACAAATCATAATCTAAAAAAAAAGATAACTTCCAAAGAGCTGTGAAGAAAATAGCACACAGTTGAAACAGTTGTTCGAAGTCTGAATTTCCATTGTCCACGGCTTTTTCTGTCACAAAGCTTTGATTTAGTGCAAACTGATTTGGTAGGCTTAGCTTGAAGCAGGGACGAAAAGCAGTGAGTTTGTCTTTAGCAAAGCCGTCTTTGTTTTCTTGTCTTCTTCACTGCCAACTGCAAATAGCTACAGGCAAACCTATGGAGGTGTGTGAAACTGACAACTGTAAGAAAAGGACTTGAATAACATTAAATGGGATCATCGTGGCTGATGTCAGCTAGCTAAAGACATCTACAAACAGCTTGGATGGCCATTCAAATGAAGAAACATGCAGACATTGTCATTGGCTCCAAGTGCAATGCAACTTTATACTAATGAGAACAACAACTTTTCATGAATTATTTATCTGTCTGTCAGTGCCAGGACTGATGTCAAAGGAGCTGAAAGAAACAGTCTAGTGCTGTAGTATTGAGACTGTTAAGTAAAAGCACTCCCCGCCCCATTTTCTTGCTTAATTTCATACATCTGGAACATCTGTCATTAAACAGACTAAATAACGATCATACCTGTAAAATTTTATTTGACAATACTGATTAAAACTGTGAGTCTCAGTACAGCTGATCATTAACATGACTCTTAAAAACATGGCATCCAACAGTCTTTTTTCAGAGTTCAATGGTTACAGAGACTTGCTGCAGTGGTTTGACGTGCAACTGCAACATGCTTCAAATGTGCCCAATTCTGTTTCTATGCCCATATGTGTGTGTCTGTGTGGCTTCTTTCACTCATCTGGAAGCAGCTTATTCCTCTGAGCTGCTGCACTGGCTGCCATCCCAACCAAGCCAAAGGGTCCTAACTCTTTGAATCTGTCCTTTCTAACTCCAAATCAAAACTGCCCTATGTTTGAATCTTTCCTCTCCATCCAGCTTTGGAAGTCAGTCCTTTCATTGTTATTTCAATTCACTCCCCGCCCACTTCCCTACTACCTGAGGTGTAGCCCTTTCTTCTACTCTGAAACCGGTTTATATAAGGTTAATCTGCTTTTGACAAAAGGATGTCCCTATACGTCTTTGGGTGGCTTGGAGAAGCACTTTGAAATATATGGCGAATGGATTTAGGGCAAGAGATGGGGCCTCAACCTCATTTTATCTCTCTATAACAAACTCCTGAGCACCCAGAAAGCTGATGTGCATTCACCAGACAACCTTGCAAAGGCAGCTCAGTAAAACTCAAACAGTTGCACAAATGGGAGTGTAAGCTTCCTTCTGGTTTGCTGTTAATAGCAAAAAAAAAGAGATCATATTTTGTATGTTTTAAAGCAGGATACAACATTGACCTCACTCCTACATAGTGTCAACAAAATATTTTCACAACTTTGCAAATAACCAAGGTAGTGTAGTTTGAGCTGATTAGAATTATACACACACAACATGGAGATGGGCGTTTTTCTCATCAATCTAGAATAAGAAATGTTGATTGTTAGAACAATGCAACATTTTTCTTAAACCTGGATATCACCATAACGTTTTTCACAAATAACTTAAATGATTTAAATTATTAAATTAACTATAATAAATAAATTTAATCCAATTCATTATTGGTAATATTGGTCGTAATCCCTGTCCTTTGTTAATGATACTAAGGATTGTTGTTGTCCTTACAACCTGTTTTCATCTTAAGCCAGCTGCAGCCGGACAGATAAAGCTGTCTTTAACAGCAAACACTAGTTTTAAAACATTATGCCCAAATCAAACTGTGTGATCCTGTAGGCGCGACCAGGGCTCATCCAGTTTCTAAGCTACTGTCTGAATTATTCTTTTGTTGTTATTTTAAAATAAACAAATTGCCAGATGCACTGAATCAGTGGCTCTTTTATTTCTAAAATCCTTATTCAAATAAGCTAGGCAACAGCAAACAATGGGCCAAATCGCCTTTGCCTGTAACAAACCAGAGAACCCAGAGCAGTGGCTGATCGTGGGATTCTAGCTGTGATCGTCCCCCTTTAGTCCCCAGGGATGCAGGGATTCTCATGGATAAGTGTGACAGGAGAGGGACTTTGAGCTTTCTGAGTTGTGGGCAGAGCTTTAATGTTTTTTTTCCTCTCCCCACCACATCCAAGAAAGACCTGGAATGAGGAAGATTCAGGATTTGTGTCTGGGCTGAACTAATTGAGTCCCTCATAAACCTTGCTGCCCTGACTCCAGGAGAGTGTAAGCATGCAAACACCCCATACACGAGCAAACATACACAAATGTAAGCACACACATGTGCTCTCCTTTGTGTCTTTCTGTGCCAAGCCTAATCCTGCCTCACCACATGGAGAAAAAGGGAGACAGGGAGAGCGAATCTCCTCCCTCAACTCAGTTCCAATTCACTTTTCAATTTCAAGGTGCTTTATTGGCAGGGCATTGCCTGAGTGATGCCAAGGCAATTAACAAAAAAATGGATGCTTTCAAAGCAAAAGGAAAGACAAAAAACATATTGGTATTATAATATGGCAAGCATTACAAACAGAACAATAATAATATGCATTGAAATCATTTCAATTTGCTTTCCATCCCTATTTTCTGCACATAGAATCTCGGGAGGTTACTGAAGGATTTTCCTTACCTCTGCTAATTGTGATGGGCCATGGAAAGTGCCCAAACAAATTGTGTAAACACATGTGAAAGCAAAGAGGAGGCAGCAATGGAAGACTGATCACGGCAAATGAGTTTCTCAGAAAATGATCGGGCCCCTTTGATTGCACAAATGTAAGCCCCCTTATCCAACATGACACCTAAAGCACATAATTTTTGGAGTATGAAGAATGTAAAAGCTAAATGTGCCGGAGCAAGGTAAGGAATCGTGAGTAGATCATTTGTAACTACTTTGCAAAGTAAGTGTTTAATATTCTTTTAATGACCCTTTGAAGTTCATTTTTGATTCTCTTTGAAGAAGTAAGATAATGAGTTTTGAGAGCTACAGAATACCATCTTTGTAAAATTTTACATTGAATTTAGATTCACACCGTCATCATCTCAGGAAACTTTGCAGACAAATCAATTTAAGCCAGTTCATTGTCTTCCAATCAGATTTCATTCGAGCCATTTGACTTTGAGTCACCCATCCTGAGTATGCATGGGGCGGGGGGTGACAGTAGAAAGGAAAAAAAAAAATCCCTTTTAACAGGAAGGAGAAACCTCAAGCTAGGGCTGGGCGATATGGCCAAAAAATAAAATCTCAGATTTTTTAAATCCAAATCCGATTTTCGATTTTAATCGATTTTCTTTAATCTTCCTGTCTTTTTCTTTAATACAGATCACAAATATTAGATTTTATGGGAAAACATGCTTTTATTTCAATCACCCATTAAGGAAGTTGACATAAATTCAAAGTGCAGATATTTGAAGTTGTGAAACAAACTTGTAAAACAAGCTGGCAGGCCCTGCCGCTGTAAACAATGAAAATATAACTTTCACGCATACAGTTGTACAGATGAGGGAAGGAAACGTCTGCAAAATATTTCCAGCTAAGAAAATCTCGATTTTCAATAAATTAAATCCTCATTGATAACAAATTCGATTTATCGATAAAATCGATTTATTGCCCAGCCCTACCTGCTTCTTCCTTTATTATAATTCGCACATTTTATGGTCCCATCCCTGTACCTGCTACCATGAGGAACACCGGTCGCAGTGCTTTGGACCAGCTTCAGATAAAACATGACAGAGATAACAGAACGTGAGTTTGCAGTGTTCCACTTCCTAACCGGACAAGCTGATGTCCCAGAAGTGGGACAGGCTTCTTTACCACACTTTGAGGCCGGTTTTTGGCTCACTTAGCCACTGATCAGACATCGTTCAGCATCTGCAGAGCACAATGCTGGGAAAGGACCGGCACAGAGAGCGCTGTTTGGTGGGCGGAGCTTCCAGTCTGCAGGAAGAGCTGCATCATGACATCATGGCCAGTAAGGCTGGACCAGGAGGACTAGGACAACCATTTCTACTCAAAACTGGATCCAGAACCAGGACATGAAACTGGATTTCTCAAAGAGGAAGACAGACTGTTTGTGACCTCTTTAAAAGGCAGATGGTGGACATGTGAGTCCATATTTCAGCTTCTTTTGGGAAAAACTGCATTTTTAACTGAATATATTTTCTGGGTTTGGTCACAGAGCTGCTGGAGAAGCTAAAGTTTGACCTCAAAGTTGAACTTTTCATCTGAATGAGATGAAAAATGTTTACTTGTTCAGGAGATCATGAAAAGATGTTTTGTAACTCCAAGGTAAAAGGTAGAGAGCATCTTTTCTTTGCTTTGTTTTCTACTCCGGGTTTGCAAAAAGATAATTAGTGAAACACCAGAGTATAACAAATTGATGAATAAATGTTTGATTATTCTGACTAAGCCATTTACTTTAACAGGGAGTTAGATAGCAAGAATGAATTACTTGATTAATTAGCATGTTGCTGGTATTAAAACACAAAGGTTAACCCTTGTAAGTTGTTTTAATTAACTCTCCTTTCAGCTTATCAGAGGACAAAAACTGCCTTTAAAAAAATCGAGATTTTGTTTTCCCATTTTTTTGCCCAGATTTTTCAGTCATCTTTTTAGTCCTAATCAAAAATGTAAAATATTAAATCATTTAAACCTCGTATGCTCCCTGGACATTTCTGTCCACTTACAAAAATTCAAAGCTCACAGACAATCACCCGGCTCACCGGAGCTGACTTTTGGTGAAACAGTGTCAAAAGCCCAACTTTCAGTGTAAAAATCCATTATTCGACCCTGTAATGCATTTTAAACCAATCCATGACTCTTTTTTGGACATTTTTGTCCATTGTCTAGAAAGTGTCCAAAAAAAGGTCACAGGAAGCTGATTTTTGGGTTTAAATTTGAGGATTCCAAGTTTCAGCATTAACATCCATTATTTGAGCCTGTAAATGCATTTTTTTACTATCCATGACCCTTTGTGGACAGAAATGTCCACCAGCCTCTTAGCCCTTTGTTACTTTAGATATGTGTTCATATTATTCTCAAAATATTTGAGGCGGCTTTCATGGAGTTATATTAAATTATTTTTGGCATGGATTTCAAGATTTTACCCCTTCCAGACCATTTTCTCCACATCTGGCAGTCATTCGTATCAAGGCGAAAACTGCTAAATGGGTTGGTAGATGACAGAAATGTTTTTTTCACGTCTTGGATGGTAAACACAGAAATAAAATCAAACTGAGAGTGCATTATCAGAAAAGTATTATAACTGATTTGATTGAACAGTGAAAATATTGTCCACAAAGGGTCACTGATAGGATAAAATGCATTTACAGGGTCAAATCATGGATGTTCCTGCTGGAACTTGGAACCTTCAAATTTAAACCCAGATTGCCAAAAATCCCCTCCCTGTGACCTTTTCTTGGACAAAAAAGTCTACTTGAAGGGTCATACATGTAAGTTTTCTGAGGGGTAACTCAAGGGTTAAATTATTTTTGACCCTTTAAATGCCCGTTTTCTGACATAAGTCACTAGTTTTACTAAACAGAAAACATACATAATAGATATAATAAAACGTAAACAGTCTCAAACTTATTTGTAAAATGATGCAACCTTCAATAATCTTTGTATTTTTGGTATTTCTAATGAACACTTTGATTTGAAGTATTGATTGTGGTTTAAAAAACAGTTGCAATGTGCAAAAAATGTGCTTATTGAGAAATTTCATACTGGTTTAACCATAGTTTGTGTTTTCATAATGGTTTGTATATGAGAAATGACAGGTGTTTCAGTCAAATGCCTGCAACGGGTAAATGGCACCGTGTCATGACGACTATTAAAAATGACTAATTTTACTATTTTTCTCTAAAACGAGACCCTTACTTTAGAGCATGTGTGATTAGATGGTGTTATGCTTGACAGATTAGAAAATGTGCTTTTAATGGGCGTCAATGGGACATTTTTGTCCCCATAGGACCTGAAAGGGAGTAAATCCTTAATCATTAAAAACAAAGAGTTTCATTATTTTGTTCTTTTTGTTTTTAGTCTAAGACTGATCTTTACATTACATCCACAACCATACAGGGACAACAACTTTGTTTGCTTGAGCTCTGACTCATTCCTTTAGATGTTATTTCATCCTAAAATTCCTCATAATTAGGGGCGTGTCCCTTTGATTGACAGGTGCCAGATATCCGGGAAAACGAGGCCAAGAGCAGCACAACCGCGTAGATTTAGCCCGCCTTCTTCCGTTAGCTGGTTAGCTCCCATTAGCTCCCATTAGCTCCGGGTTAGCTATGTTAGCCCGTAGCTCAGAGTCTGATGTGTGTCAATCATCCCACCCCACGCTCTCACCCCCCTCTCAGCGCCTCCTCGTCGGCCATTGTTGGGTTTTCTGGGACTAACCAGACTGGTGACAGAACCAAGATGGCGACAGTGGGAACCTCATCAGAAACCTGCGGCTCGCCTATTTTATTTTACAGTCTGTAAAAAAAGACTTCCACCTCCTGGTGGGCGAAGGAACCAGAACGATGTGTCAGTCGTTATTAGCCTGACTGTGGAACGGAGCTGCACTCGAACGCAGCTCAGCCTGAGTGATCAGAGAAGGAGCAGAAGCAATAAACCGTCCTGTTTATCTGCCGCGGCGTCATAAACTGTGCATGGAGATGATGTGAGGCTGCATCTTCTCTGGTTAACTGCAAACAAAAACAGCTAAAACATAACAAGGAGCGGCTCGCCGTCGCTGTTTCCAGGCAACAGCCGAGTCAGAGTCTCTGATCCTCTGTTTGCCACAGAGCTGTCAGGAAACAATGCTCCCCTAAATGCCACATGGCTCCGTTTTCTGGGAGAGAAAGGCGGATTTAGAGGAAATCAGAGGAGTTGGTTTTTATTTCAGGGCCAGATTCCATCTTTGGATCCAGTCAGGGCCTCCGGCTCAGCACCTCCCTCCGAACCAGTAAGCAGTTCGCCTCTGGAGACCTGGTCCGAGTCCAGACCTGGATCTGACAGGCTCTGGTGGACCAGCAGAGACCAGCAGGGACCCTTACCCTGCGTTCACACCAAGCGAGAGTAAAATTATTTGCGCGAATGAATTACATGTTAAGTCAATGTATAGACGCGAATTGACGCCCGTTTGCTTGGGGCGGCGCGTTTGAGGCGAA
>JAVQJG010000750.1:0-16628 GCA_036024015.1 Craterocephalus amniculus | reverse complement strand
CCTCCATTCATCTGGTGGACTCCTCAGCTCAGATCCCTGTCATCACCCTGGCCATCTTCATCTACAGTCTCAAGTAGGCATATCTGTTCAAACCCAAGATCCACTGCTGAAACCCATCTCATACCTGTCTCTCCCCGCAGTAAAGCTGGAACCTAAGGTCCCAGGATCATCCAAACCCGCTTCAATCACTTTCAATAAACCTTTTTTCTCCTACCAGTCCTCTGTAGAGCTTCTGTACATGTGGGTCCGATCTCCATACATCATGACATTACCAGTGCTCTAAATGGGCCACAAGTTCTGGATTGGGCCCAAACAAGTCTGCTATCTGGGATATTGGTCTTGAATTGAAGTGTTTTTATATAGTAGTCACAGATGTTTTCATTAAAACAAATGAACTTGAACCCCCCCACCCCCCAAACAAAAACGACAAAAACGATTGATGAAGCAGCAGTGATCCATATAAAAAGAAAAGAGAAATGCTACACTGAACAATCTCTACAGTTTTAATATTTAGTTTAACCCTCCCACAGCAGATCAGCACAAAACCAGAGCAGCTCATGGCACAGACTGCATGGCACTGAGATGCATTATGACAACACCATGACTGTTGTGACAGACAAAATCAAAACTCAAAATCTGATGACAGGGTTAATCACCCTGGAATCCAGAACGTTTTCAATGTGATCCTGCTTCAACACACCTGAATCAAAATAACCAGATCTAACAACCAGAAGGGTTCTGCACAATAAATGACTCATTAATTTGAATGAGGTGTGTTGGAGCAGGGAAACACAGAAAACCTGCTTGACTAAGTCCCTCAGAGGACCAGAGTGAGTAACCTTGGTCTATGGCATCACTAGCAAGACAAAGGGAAATGTTGAAACTTGACCTTTTTGTATAAGACATACACCAGCTCTCTTAAGTGAGGAAACATCAAACATCAGCTACTCTTTCTACCCTTTTTTGTAATGACTGCAGCCATAACTCCCCGCCTCAACACCTAAAGAACCTTTCTCTCCTCAGTTCCACAATAGGTCTCTCACCGTGGATTGTCTCCCACTCTGGCACCTCCCTTGCACTTCTTCTATCCAGATTATATGACCATATTAAGGTGTTATATGGACAGATTATAGTTGCAGAGAATTTGATTTGAGTGTCATTGAAAGCAGCAGCGAATAAGCTTCATTGCGCACCATCACACCTCTTTCCTCTTGCGTCACATGATTGGTCTGTCATTTTGCTTTATTTGATCCTTAAAAAACAAACTGAGTAGATTATATTCACTACTGTACATGGTCTGTAAGGCGTGTTGAGGTTATGTCATATACGCTCCCTGATCGATTGGTTTTATCATAAAACCCAGAAGATAACTTGTTTGAGATGAGACTCATTGACGATGGTTTTACTTGGTAAGAATGAATAATGCCCTCCACCAGCATTTCATTGATATCAATGGACATATGAATAAGTGAACTTTACAAACAGTATGTACCACACAGATCACTACAGTCACAATGCAAACACAGAGCCGTCAATACCTCATATTGATTGGTTGAGGTCAGAAATGAGGCCACATCTCGGGTCTCTCTCTCTCTCATGGCTCACATGGCTCACAGTCAAAGCCTTTCCACTCCATCTCTCTTGTTTAAGCTCGGTTAATCTATTCAACTTTTCTTCAAGGGGAAGATATTAATCATGTTTTATGCTCACAAAGGGGCTTTTGCAAAAGCTTCAAAAGCAAAGCCCGAAAATATCAAATAAAAGCACAAACACATGAAATCGCTGCAGAAACTTTTGCTGATCTGATCAGGTGAGTTTAAATGTTGCAGAAGCTATACAGTAGCTGACTGCAGCAGGATCGGACAGCAGCTGATGCAAATCGCACAAAACACCAGGTGATTTGCTTGAGTAGAACATTGTTGGACTGGCAATGCCTGAATATATCTAAAAACAAACTTAGACACCAAAGCAGCAGCAATTTGTCTTTTTATTCCATATGATCATCTTTCTATGAAAACCTGAAAAATAAAGGGCCATGCTAAGTTTTATACCAACCCTTGTGAAGTTTTATAATGCAAGGAGAACAGAAAATAGCTCTAGTAAATGATCAAAACATAGCGTACATAACTCTTTAACATCGACACAAAGAAAAAACAAGAGAAAAAAAGTTTCTTTGCATTTTTTGTGTTCCTTTAGATGACAATAAGAATCAGTGTGTTTTATTGAGACAATTCAGAATATATAAACAAAAGTGAAATGGTCAAACACTTACTTTTGACATCACATACCAATGTCAAATGGTAGAAATGGTTCAGGCAGCTTTTTTTTTCACAAACTAAAGTTCCTCATAGTCACTGACAGTCACAGCTAATTTTCTTTCTTTCTTATGTTTCATCTACGTAAACTTCAGGAACAGTTCCACAGGCTTTTTGAAATATATTCTAAATCTTTTCTTGGGATTTCACTACATTTTGTTGTGTTTTCTGTCAACAGTAACTTCCTCACAGCCACACATGCATATCATATTACATATGCATGCATATTACTTTAAGTTGTCCGATGTGCCAAGAGACCACACTGGTTAACCTTATACGTTTTTTTTGTTTGAATAATAAATCAGTTATAGTAAAGTGACTTAACAAAGTGACTTAACAAAAAAATATATAAATTTCTCTGAAAATGATCCGATATATTGACTGAAAATGATCAAAAAGCAGTCAGTGTTAAAAACAACTTTGAAAGACTTTCAGAAACTCTGAAGAAGAACTCAAGAACCTCACAAGATTACAAGAAAAGTCTCCTGGGTAAAATGTAAACAAGCTACTCATGGCTCTTGCTCATGACTGCACAGGACATGACCAAAAACACAGCCCAGTATCCACCGGTTCAAGCACAGATCAGGATGCGCTATGGTAACGCCTGCTAATGTAACACTGAGCTAATAGACATCTTAGATTCAACGAACCTTCATCCTGCACCACAGATCAATGGAGTTTCCACTGAAAAAATTTACACTGCATTTTTGTACAGCTATACTCTAATAATTACCGGAGATCAATCTAAAATCAATTTAAACAGATAAGGTTCATTACCAATTCAAAAACCGCACCAGACAAGGAATTTAGCTATTTCCTGATGAAGAAAAACACACACACACACGCAATGACACAAGCTCTCATGCCAACATCTGACAGTAAGCACCAGTGTGGAAGGATCTTGGCATTCAGCCTTATTCCATCTAATTGAAACTTTTCCATTGCTGCGTGCAGTGACAGAGGTATTTGTGTGATGACAACCAAATGTTAATCTGGGGAGTTAAGATGTGCGCGTTGCAATGTGCTGGTTAAAACTCCGCATGACCCTTTTCTAATTAAGAACATTCTCAGAACATAACATTCAAACTGGATGATCCTCCCCAAAAGAAGACACTGCAAACTGTTTCTGCAAGTTATAAGTACTGTTACTTATAGTTATTATTTGTAAAACAAAGTAAGTAGGTAACTAAACATAACCAAAAAGTGAGGGAGACTGGAGTCATGTATTAGTCAATTTTCTGCTGATATTGGTTTATTACAGATAAGTGGCATTGTATTTGTTCTTTGACACTAATTTTATTAAATTTTCTAAACTAATGATAAAAGAAAAACATCAATTATTTTTTGCAAATAGTAATTGGAGCAATTTTGTTACCTGTGCATGTTACATAGTGTGGTGGTAAAGGTTCTTTAAACTGAGAACATATCAGATCTTCATGCCATGAATAGAAACATTCATATATCAAATATATTGTTAATAGGGGTGTAACGATTCATTTCAACAACGATGCGATTCATATCAGGGTTTGTGGTTACGATACGATTCATGAACGACACAAGTTCATTTGGAACAATTCAATCCGAAACGATTCAGTGACTTGAAATCGATTCAGTCTATTATCTCAACTATCATCAAAAATTCAACCAGTTTGATTGTCATAAATACCTGAATGCTGGACAGTGAAGGGAAGTGCCTCAGTAAGAAGAATCTTAGTTTCTTGCAAGGGAATCAAGTATAAATGAAAAAATATGGGTATAAACAAAACAAGAAACAATAATTAATAGCAAATCCATTCACAACTTTTTTTGTTTTTATTAAGTTCACCTCTCCAAGTTAAATCAACAGGGGCTAAACCTTTTGTGGCATTATTTTCTATAATAATACAGTTTTTTAAAATGAATGTACAGTTAGTGTAAACAATATTTTAATAACCTGCTACTTCCACTATTTTCTCAACCAAAAAGTGCAAAAATAAAATCTTCCGTGCTTCGATCGAAAATATTATATCTCAATATCGATTTGAATCGATATCGACCTTTTATAACAATAATAGATGGGTAATTATGGATTTTACTACGATCTTGCCAAGGACAAATCGATCTGTTGAAACATAAGGAATATAAAAAAGACATATCAATATAACGATTAATCGTTACACCCCTAGATGTTAATTGTTCTGTTTTGTTTGTCTTGCTCCATAAAGATAAATAATAGGTCCATTTAGCAGACTTGAACACAAGTATCTTTGGTTAAAGGCCTTTGAATCATTCCTTCTCCCTATATGAACATGAGTGTGCAAAGTGACGGAGCGAAGAAGACAGCTACCAGCATATGACTCTCTCCCATGATGTTTAAGTTCTTTTATTATCAAAAACATTTCAATTTCCCTTTGAGATTAATAAATTATTTTTCTTTTCATGCCATTTAATTCCATTTAGATGCAACTAGCGACCTATACACTGCTTAGCAACTGGTATAGATTCCACTCCCCCCTCCACCCAAACCTGAATTAGACTAAAGTAGAAGATAGATGGATGGATTTTAAGCCTTAAGTACTAGAATATGTTGTAAACATAGCTACATCATGGTTTTCATCAGGGAATTCCTTTTCAGAAGTTGTCTACATAGTGAAGGTTGTGTACAGTTGTGTTAACCCAGACATAAATATTAATCACTGTCCTTTAACTGTTACTCTGATAATATACTGACATAAACAGTTTGCCACTTTCTGTATTATATTGTGTTGAATTACACTGTAATATACAGCAGCTTCTATTTTTTTAGGATAAGGTGTAATCTGTGGAGGGAAAATCCCAAAAGACATGGAGCCACCTGCTATTAGTCTTTTCAAATGGAAATTTAAACATCCAAGCACAAATGTTCCACAGCAAGTCATGAGCAAATCATCTTCTTCACCAAATCCACACAACAAGACTAGTAATGAACAAATCACAGAGTATTCCACAATTAAATATTCATGTATTATAACAGTACCAAGACATGACAAGGTAAGAGGAAGTGGACCATACCAACAAAGTGTAGCTGTGATGGTGGAAAAGAAAAAAGAAGAAGAAAGAAACATATATAC
Source organism: Craterocephalus amniculus (assembly GCA_036024015.1). Classification (NCBI taxonomy): domain Eukaryota; kingdom Metazoa; phylum Chordata; class Actinopteri; order Atheriniformes; family Atherinidae; genus Craterocephalus; species Craterocephalus amniculus. Next base: position 11,224 of record JAVQJG010000750.1, on the reverse strand, counting down.
TCTGTATCGTTCATGATTTTGACACCCCGAATTGGAATCAAGACAACTCGGTTTGAGTTGAATTTCATGTTTTGTTCTGGAAATCTGCAGAAACCAGTGCAGTGAAAGTATCAGCAAAGCTCTTCTGGACCTTGATGCGTCTCACCTCTTCAGAAAATCCTCAGTGAATCTAGATTCACCAGCTAAGAAACAGCAACATGAAAAACCCCAGTGCATTTAAAGACTAAATGTGGATATTGAAGAGTACATGCTAAAGTTGCTTTAACATTTAAACTTCATGTCGTTGCTGGGGTTCTTGACTTTTGAGTATTAACAGAAAATTTCCATGAATCTTTTAATTGATCAATATTTATAGATATATAGCCACACAGTATCTAAATCTAGTATCTCTTTTTTGTGTTTCCTTATAATTCATTTTTCCTGGTTTTCCTTTGTTGTACTATCTTCATTCGTAGCCATTTCTAATGTACAGCAGTTTGGGCAACAGCAGTTATTTTTAAATGTGCTTCACAAATAAACTTAATTTATATCTTGAATCATAACAATTGGTGCTTGGTGAGTTGACTTAGACTCTATTTATTTGAAAATACATTTCTTATAAAAGAAATCAAGTCTAACAAAATATGTATAGTTAAACAGAATCGGCTGGTTCAGAACGGCTGTTATCTTATAACCCTGCTTGTCCCATCCCAAGTTTCACCCTGAAAAATCTTGCCATTTGATGTAATGTGGTTTTATCCACCAACACTGACACAGCCAATAAATAGAAACTTTCCTCCTTATACTTCACATGGTGAAACTAAACATCTACACGCTGCTAACAGACATTCAGAATCTCACCAGTCCTTTTCATTGTTGAGAATCATTGCATCATTCAAAATCCATTTCAAAATACAGCTGTCTTTTCTATGAGGCCAGAAGTACTCACAAAAACAAAAAAGGATTAAAGTCTAAATCGTCAGAGCACGCCAAGCCCTCTGACCATCTTATCTCTTTAACACTCTCACATTGCCTCATTGCTCTGTTTCCCCCAACAGTGGCATCTTTTTTTTATTCATCCTCCAGTCCTGCAAGGCAGGCTACATTAAGGGAAAAAATGACAAAAGTAGATGCAACAGCCAACACCAAATTTTGCAGATATGGCAGCATCTGAAAACATAGTTTGGAGATACTCCCAGAAAGAGGAGAGATCATTTAGCCTGGAAACGATCAGGTCTTTGTTCAAAATGGGGAGGAAAAAAAAAATCATTTCTCAAGTTATATATTCTCAAGTCCCATTTGGAGCCAACAGCAACTTTACAACCACAGTTCATAATCAGTTAACAAAGCAGTTGCGCAATGTAATAGGCTACCTCAAAATAACACTACAGAACTTCCTGTCGACTTTTATTAAACAGTCCAGCTATCAGATTTTAGCTAATGAGCTCCAGGCATAATAATAATAACTATAATAATAAAAATAATAATAATAATAAAAAAATAAAAAATAAAATAAAATAAATAATAATAATAATAATAATAATAATAATAATAATAATGGAGATTTTTAATTACTCCCTGTGCAGTGATATTCCGTAAAACTCACCCTGTGTTGGCATTTTCTCTTCATCAAATCACCGCGATGTCAGGTTCTTTCATTTCATTTGACTTGCTCAAAAGAAAGAAAAAGCAAAAAAAGCAACGCACAGCGCGAGATAACCTGAACTGGCGGTCTGTTCGCGAGCCTTCAGATCGCGGCAGAGCGCGCTCACGCTGAGGCGATGTGTAGACAGTGAGGCTGGCACGCGCCTCTCCGGAATGCCAGCTCTTGACCCTCCAGCGTTTAATCAATTGACATCAAACTAATTCTTATAGACTGTTTATAATCATTTTTAATAAGGCACTTTTTTTGCTTTTGTTTGTTTTCTACTAAAGATGTTTCTCTTAGGTTTTATGGAGTACAGTCTCTCCAGGTTTTAATTAGTCGGTTTCTAGCCTTCTGAACTATCCTGTTATTATTAAAAATAATTTAAATAAACAGAACTTTAGAGCAAATCCATTACTATTATAGGCATTTTGTACCAAAAATTACTGTTTGAATTTGGATGTGAATTTGTGCTACAGTCAAGCAAAAGATAAAAACCCACTAGCCAGAGCACCAAATCTGCATCTGCATCTGTGAGAAACAGCAGGTGAGAGAGGGCACTGCTCTATTTTTATACTTTATCTGATTTAATCTCAGAGAGAGAGGTCAGAAAGGTGTCTTATGATGCCATGAACTCATTCATGGGGCAAAAGATGGCAAGAAAGAGTGTTAGACAGCAAGCATGAAAACTGGTGTTCATTTTTACACAGAAATTACTGCTCAAATTCATATTCTGCAAGCAAGTGTGAGCCATTTCAAATTGCATAAGTGTGTAAAACCGTTGGTGTAATTGTAATTGACTTATGGAAAACCATCCGGGAGGAGGGGGCAGAGAGAGATACACAGACAGGGTGACGTGGAAAAGCTTGATGATGTCAGACAATGATTAGAAAGACAAGAGGTTCAGAAAGAAAAAATGAGGTTCAGGAAAAATGAGGATTGCATTTACATGAAGCTAATATAAATAGTGATACAGCCCAAATTCAACAAATATTGGGACATTTTTTACATTTATATTTAACATATTTTTTAGATTTTTTAATTTGAACATGTCTAAACTGGAAAATATAACTATTTTATGCACAAAATAGTTGATACACAGGCACAAATGGCTGAAAAAGAAAAAAGTTTTAAAAAAAAGAAAAAAAGTTTCAACTTTAATATCTAATAAGTAGCCTACTTTTGTAAATTATCATCAGGTCTGTGACATGATTAGATGTAAATGGGATGTCCTGGAGAGTCAGATCGACCCAGAAGTATGGGCAGACACTCTTCAGTCTGTGAAAGCGTGTTCCTCAAAGCAAAGGCTTTGCAACTCTTATCATTTGCAGTGAATAATAGTGTCAAAGGATTAGACAACTTGAGAAGTTTCTGTGCCCAAGGGACAGGGCCAAAGACCTTTATTGGATGGGACCATGAAATGCTTCCATAAAACCACTGTGGGTCAACACCATCCTCCGTGGCATCTACAGATGTGGACTAAAGCTCTATCGTGCAAAACGGAAGCCATATTTGAACATAATCCAGAAACATTGTCATATCCGGTGGGCCAAAACTCGTCTGAAACGGACTGTGTCAGCGGGGGAACGTGTTCTATATGAGGTAAGCGGGACATTCTTGTAGGTATAATCATGGACAGCGCCACATCTGGACTATCCAGCTTGTTACTAAAGCAGTGTTCAGATCTAAAGCCTGCCTCTCTGATGGTGTGGGGGTGCATACATGTAAGGGCGTTACTGATCAGACATTTAATTTAGAAATCCTTTATGTCAAGGTTCTGTTGCAATTGGAGTGGCTTGGCCTTTCAGTGTCTTTATAAGCATTTTTCAAATATTTCCTATGTGCAAGGTCATTTATTTGTGACTATTTCTCTTAATGCAAAACTAAGCTGCTTTGCTGTTGGTGTGCAGATTTTATCATGGTTTCATTGCAATCACTTCATTAAATTCATTGAGATAAATCTGTTTCTCAGAGATACAAATAGCCTGGAAATACTTCAGAAGAACACCAAACTGTTTATCTTTTTCTTCAGTCTCTTTGTGCCAAATACAAAATGTCTCATTTGAATTGATTTGCTGCTGGTAATTTTTGTGGCTTAAAACAAAATAATTGAAAAATGCACATCTGGAGAAGAACTACTAAACTGCAAGCCAACATTTTTGCAGTTCAGCTTCCACTACATCCATAATAATTTGTTTTGGAAGTTCTATATTAACTTAGCTTGACTTAATTCTTTTTTTTGTATTTAAAAGGGAAAAAGTTGTAACATGAAAATAGAACTTATCTTTTTACGGAGATTTAACTTTTGTTTCCCAAATGAAGCACTGAAGAATTAGTCTATGATTAATAATGGTTAAAGTTGGGATGCAATAATGATTCTGAGCCACCAGTGGGCAGATTTAAACAATTTTACAGATCCAGCAAAGAACAAGATTTTTTCCATTCTAAACTGGTGGTTAGTTTATGAGACTGGGTGGGGATGCACACCTGGTTTCTGGGGTCAAAATTACAAGCCAAGATTATAAATCAGCAGCTTTGCAGATAGTTAAAGAAGTACTTTACACCTTCAGTGTTTTTTTACTTGGGGGATGCTAAACAGAGACTAAATAGACAACACCAGCTCACATCTGTTTTTTGTACAGCTTCCTCAAACATGATGGAGTTTTTGACACCATATCATGTGAATGACATTAAAACTGCTTGGTAAGCAGTAGTACAGCACCCCACCTGATGGTGAGATGCTGGATGCCGCCTGCTTTACTAACTCTCCACATGGGCCTATGAAAGGCTGATCTGATTTCTGCAGATGGTGCAGCAAGTTTAGGCTCACATAGTAACAAGCTCCAGATTGTTACATGGTCACACAAAGTGCAAATCTAATGCTGCGTGATTTCAGGGGTAAGTGCATATTGGTTCAGCGTGTGGTGTCTGCCCTCTGCAGGCTCGTTTCAGGGGCCTAGAGGACGGATCTGCTTCACTGCGCTCGCTAAAAACCAGACATATCCTTTCATGTTGATACTGCTGATTCAGCTCAAGGACAGAGGCCCCGCCAGACTGAAAAATTAGATCAGCTGTTTTATATTTCTAAATCTTCAAGTTATTATTTAATATTAATTTGTTGAATTGTTGATGTTATTTTTATTTAACTCCAAAATACAAACCAAAACGTTCATTTTTTTCACCTGAGAGTCCAAAACAAAATAAACTGTTTACTATCCCATAAAAAATATATATATTAGGCAAAACTGACATGAAAACTTTGAGTTACTTTTGCTTTAAAATATTCAGACACACATAAATACATCCATTTAAGCTTACTCATTAAAGATTATTTAAAAAATCAAGAGGTACTTGGATCATCTTTGTGTGAAAGTACATCCATGCCGAGCGTGGTCTCACGTAAGCCCAACACTTGACTCTTTATTGAGGCAACAAGAGAAATCTGATGTATAACTGCAAACGCATGCAGGCAGTGGGAGTTGGAGGTGGGCTGCGGGGAATCAATAACTCATCCCAAGCTGTGAATCAGCCCGCTCCAACAACCATTTGTCACATGCAAAAACTGTCCACCCATTTAATCAAGGCTACGATACTAAGGATGGTCAACCTGCAGGCAGTTTGTCAGTCAGTTTGCTCAGAAACAGTTAAGCTAATTAATGAAATGAATGAGGAAAGCAAGGACAGCCAGGATGAGGTTAGGGAGCCGTTAAGGGTTTACATTCAGGGTGTTTGTCATTGTGACTGCCTGCTGATTAGACGTGTTGCAGCCCCTTCATTTGGGTGTGTGTTGCAGAAAAAATAAAGATGTAGAACAGTAAGGAACGTTCTTTCAGGAACGTCTGAGTGTGATCTCCAGCCCCATTTTGTTTTTGAATCATCAGGCTCTTGTAAACTCACAGCAGCGCAGTAATTCTTCCAGGATCTTTTGATCTAATGATATCTGAAAACCTAGGAATGTAGCACGACATAGAGAACAATTCAATGGGTACGTCCACAGCTCCAGTAATGAAATATTTAATTTCTGAGCAGTGGATAAACTGTGCAGCTTTACCGTCAGTGATGCATTAACCAACTCAGCTCACTTTTATTTTTCTGCTCAAGAATTTCATCAACTCTATAGAATATAAACAACATCAGGACAAACATCTGCAGCAGTTTTAAAAACGTTTTTACAAATTAATTTATATAGAAACTAGTTTTTGAGCTGTAAAGTCTTAGTAGAAGACAGCCAATTACAGCTGGTAGAAACTTTTTTTTGCCTCAAATATTAAGTAAAATACTACAAACATAGTTTGTATTTGCATGATTACAACATGGTCAATATTTTTTTACAGTAATTAGATATATGTGTCACAGATGCTTGAATGCGGCAACAATTGTCCCAGTCATTGTTCAAAATGCTGCATTTTCAAGAGCACACAACTAAGCATAGATACTGTACATGAGTCTTTTGTTTTTCCTCTCCAGACCTCACATATTTGCATATAAGATTGATGCAACCTAATTAATCCAAAAAATAAAGCCAGTCAGGGTCAGAACGACAGAACAAAGCCCATTGCTCAGGTAGATTTAATTAGAAATTATATGGGGTGTCTCCACGAGCTGAGATTGATGAGTTCTGACAAATGCAAATAAACAGCACCGAGCTCAGACGCTGTCCTTTCCTTTTACCTCTCGCTCTTTTTTTCTGCCATGATTGCATGTTAAAGTTAAAGAGTAATTCCTGGTTTCACTGTTCATTTTAACTTTCTTTTGTCAATTTGGTATCCAATCTCAGTTCATTAAAAGTTTCTTGCCACCTTACCACTTATGCCCTCTCCTCCTCCTCCAGCTCCATCCATTGAGTCTTATACCTGCTCATCTCCATGTCTAAGGGAGCCTGGGCTTCTCATGGCTCCCCAGCCAGCCCCTCTCCCCTTATTTTGGCATGCCTGTGCCAGGTATTTGTTTAAATTCCTCACACCCCGTAGGGATAGGTATGTCCCCCCCTCCCTCCAATCCCTCTTTAGTCTTTACTGCCTGTCTCTGTCCATCTCATGTACCCCGGCACATGTATGAAACAACCAATGTGCAGCCCCCCACCACCAACAAGAAGCGCTCAGCCTTCACATTTTACTGGCTGTAGTCACAACTAAATCATTTCCAAGTTATTCAGCCTCTTGAAGCTGGCAAACCGCAGCTGTGGGTTCGACAACTGCCAAGCCAAAAACAACTCGGCGGATAGCAGGCAACTGTGAGTTGCTTTTGATAACTGCTGAAAGGCCCGTTTATTCAGCGATGTTGTCAGAGTGTCTACCAGTTAAACTCTGCTCCGACATGGAAAAATGTTGATACAGCCGAGTATACTGGATAATTAATTTCCTCTACAGTTTGGAGACCCGATCAGCATGTACATCCCTCGTGGGGCCCCGAGGTTTGAACTCGAGCTGTTGTGGTATTGACATTGGGTCAGAGTTGAAGTGCATTAGTTATTGCAGTGCGTCATGAAATGACAGCAAATACCAGCGATACGATGGCTCAAGTCTGTCTCGCTGGCGTTCTGACAGAGAGGCGAATCTTCAAGCTCACTGGATGATGCAGTTTTGATTGTTTTCCTGGCGCCAAGAACAAAATCAGATCTAGTCACAACGAAAGACCATTTAACACGGATCCTAATTGACTTTCCTCTGCGTTTGAACTGATTCACTAAGTTGCAGATATAAATGTTGTGAGTAGGCTTATTGTGTATAAGGATTTTTTATGTTGAGCAAAGAAAAAAAGAATTAAAAGGAGAATCAGATCAACTTTCTATCCTCGAATGAAACACACATGTTCACTCATTTACTGTTTTCAAAGGTTATCATAATTTACCCTCACTTTTTAAAATCTTGTCTAAACACAGAATACATATTATAGTCTGGTTATATTTTTCTTTTTTTAGTTTTTTATAAATCGTCCTATTAAAGTGTATCTACAATGTTAAACTAATAAACCTGATGTCTTCTATGTTATTAACCATCCAGGTTTCATAAATTGACTGCAATAAATTGGTAGCTTTCAAAATTTTATGCAGCTGCCATACCTATGACTTATACAGCATGCGATTATTTGCCAAAATATGATATTATGATTCCATTTATGGTCAGATTATTCATGGAGAGGTCTTGTAGTGGGATTTATGCTTGGCCCAATATTGACACAATTATAAAGTCATCAAACTATGATCAAACATGTGGTTAATCCACCTTAATGTGGCTGTAAAATACAAGAATCCTAAATGTTTTGCATTCTTACACTGCTGCTCAGCTCTGCTGTGGGCAAGCTGACTCAGATTCATAGTCATAATTCAAATCAATGGAGATAAGCAAACTGTAATTATCAGAAAATGTACCAGAAACTCAGCCAATTTTTTTTTCAAAAACAGATTTCAACCCCAGGTTAAATTAATTGCAAATAACTTCACTTTAATTACAGAGGGGTAAGTTTCTCATCAGAGAAGAAGATGCTATAAATTTTATGGATGTCACCTGGAAAGGAGGGTGGGGGGGGGGGGGGGGGGCACACATTAACCTTGGACAGAACACAGCAACTTTATATGCAGTTTGGATAAGCCCCCCTCAACCTTGTTCCATCCCACCACTCTGCCACTCTCTCGCTCCTCCGGTAGACTCAGACACATCAGGGACTGAGCTGAGGACACAGAGTTGCGCTGCGAGCGGAACAGGACGGACGGCTGAGATCCCAACAAGATTTTCCCCAACTATCTGCAGATAATTACCTCCTGCTGCTGCAGATGAAGAGGTCAGGGTGATTCAAAAACGAGGAAAGGAAGATTTCAATATGGGAACTGACTTTTTCCACCAAACAACTCCAAGGAATATTGTCTTTGTCAACATCTGGGATTAAATTATTCTGAAGTAAGTTTAAAATATGATCAATCATTAACATACATGAGACCCGACATAGAAGGCTGAATACAATGTTTTTTCCCTTCAACACTGATTAGGGCTCAACATGGGCCTTTACCTGTAAATGAATCCTCCCTGGAGACAACTACTTAAAACGCCGGTCAATTTAATATTTTTTTCTTCTGAAAATAAGAAAAAACATTATCAACAAATCGATCTTTAAGCCTTTATTGAAGCCATTAAAGTGGTAATCTTGATGTCTGTATAAAATACATCTCCACTCTGCGCATTTATGAAATCCTTCGGTTGATATTTAACACGGGCAAATGCAATAAACGTTGCTTCATAATGTCATTTCTCAATCAAAATATTGAGATAATCTAAATTCCCTTCTTGAACAAATTAACAAAACTGTGACATGATCGCGGAGCCCCGGGGGGCAGTTCAACAGTAGCTTTTAACCCCGGTCCCGCCTGGTTTCTGGCCGTCTCAGGCGTCCCCGGTTCTGCTTTCATGTCACTGGAGATCATATTTCTCTAGAAAATAATCTGTTCTGAGGGAAACCCATTAATTTTGTCGCACAAAATAAATAAATGGCTGAAACTTTACTTTTCCCCTCTAACTTCAGTGCTCTCTGGTAATGATTCGGCAGATTTTCACGCACCACTCCACATCCAAACCACGAGTGCGCAATAGCGCACGTGGCAGGCACAAGAAATCTAAACAAAAAATTGGCAATTAACAACAATTGTTCTTCCAACTTCTACGATAAATTTGCTTTGATGACCGGCATCTTATTTTTCTGTTTAACTGTTGGCCAATTGTTTACGCTAAGCGGGAGGCTTCAGGCGAGATTTACAGTCTTCAATTCGAGCCCCCCCCCTTTGAAAATCCAGTTATTTTACTTAAACCATAACAACGTCGCTGGAGTCCTGAGAAACTATAAAAACGAGATGGCTGTGCCAAACAGAGCAGCTTTCTGGTGAAACATAAACTATTCTGGTTTAGCTGACATTTTCATTTAAACGTGTTTATGTGACTTTATTTGCTTTGTCTGCTGTCACGATTTAAATACACATAAATCACCCTGCAGCACCTCTATATATACACATAAGACTTGACGCTTTATTGTTCTTCACTGTCAAATAATAAAATCTTAATCAGGAGAACGCAAGGAAGAAGGTAACATAAAACTAACCTATATTATGTGTCTCCATCTGTTTTTGTCTCCCTCTACCCCACCTCTCTCTTCTCTCCATCCATTTCAACATTATAAACAGACATTTCACCCTTTCTGCCGGCAATCCATCTAACTTTAAAATCTATTAACATTTTACATGATGGACCTCTCAGGTTCTTTGGCTCCACCCTCTCCATTCACCTTCCCCATCATCCCAAATTTCTCAGCGCCTTCCTCCTCTCCCTCCGTCTCTCCATCCCCCAGCTTAGCATCCACGGCTCTCTTCTGCTCCTTCCTGTCGCTTCTCTCCCTACTGGGCATCACAGGGAACCTTTACACTTTAGGCCTCCTTCTGAGGCGCAGCAAAGGTAGGAGAAGACGAGGAGCGGGACCGGCCTGCTGCCTGAGAATGCCCGTGCCATCCTGCCTTGCCAACACCACCTCCCCCTCCTCCTCCCCGACCTCCTCCCCCTCCTCCTCCTCTCTTCACCTCCAGGTGCTGAGCCTTGCTCTCGCTGACCTGCTCTACCTTTTCACTGCTCCGTTCATCGTGTACGACAGCCTGGCGTCCGGCTGGGCCTTCGGCGAGCTCGGTTGCCGCCTCCTCCTAAGTCTGGATCTCCTCACCATGCACGCCTCCATCTTTACCCTCACCGCCATGAGTCTGGACCGTTACCGGGCGGTGGCACGTCCCCTGCACACCTCCTCTTCCAACTCTTCCAGCCTACTGCGGGTGGGCTTGGCGTGGGGACTGGCGGTAGCCCTCAGCTTGCCCATGATGATCACCCTGCACCTGGAGGACGGAGAGAACCATGAAGGCCAGCTGTGTGTGCCAGCGTGGGATGAGCAGAGTTCCAAGGCCTATCTGAGCGTGCTGTTCTGCACCAGCATTCTCGGTCCAGGACTGGCCATTGGGGCACTTTATGCCACTCTCGGGCGGCTGTACTGGGTGTCACAGACCAAACCAGCCTGGGCTAGTGGGAATAACTCTGCTTGTCCCCCCCGAGCACCCAAACCCAAAGTCCTGCTACTCATTCTGGGTATTGTCCTGGCCTTTTGGGCCTGCTTTCTCCCTTTCTGGATCTGGCAGCTTCTCCCCCTTTACCAGCCCGACATGCTGCGGACAGTACCGGTGGGGACGCAGGTGACGGTGAATCGTATCCTCACAGGGCTGACTTACGGAAACTCTTGTGTTAATCCATTCTTCTACACGCTATTGACTGGGAAACGTAAACACAACCGGCAAGTGCTTACATCAGCAAATCAGCTCTGCCGCAAAAGCAGTCCTCCTCAGTAGGGCGCGTTTCTCTCCGACAGTATTGACAATATAATGAGTGTGCATATATACAGTCATATGCAAAAGTTTGGGGACCCCTGATCGTTTTCAAGATTTTTCTTTATAAATCAATGGTTGTTTGGGCCCTGCGACAGACTGGCGACCTGTCCAGGGTGTACCCCGCCTCTCGCCCCTTGACAGCTGGGATAGGCTCCAGCACACCCGCGACCCACTTGGATTAAGCGGTTCAGAAAATG
>JAVQJG010000743.1:0-20850 GCA_036024015.1 Craterocephalus amniculus | reverse complement strand
TTGTCCCTCGATGGTGGAATGAGCTACCAAACTCACTCCGATCCTCAGAGTCTGTCTCTACCTTTAAGAGCAAACTCAAGGCCCATCTCTTTGAAGAGCACTTTCACACTTAAAGTATCCACCTGACCCAGCACTAACCTCCTCATGCACTTACCATAACTTGGTTCTAGGAATTTTTGCGTTTATATGTGATTTTTACATGGGACTTGTTGGACACTTGTTCGCACATACGGCACTAACACACACACACACACACACAAAAAAAAAAAAAAAAAGGGGGGGGGACACTTAGCACGATATTAGCACTTGACATAACTACATCGATCGATGACCAGCAGTTCACCTGTTCAAACTGTATCCTACTCCTTGAATTTATGTTTGTGTTGTTCTCTCAAATGTACGTCGCTTTGGATAAAAGCGTCTGCTAAATGACGGTAGTAGTAGTAGTAGTAGTAGCTCACTGTGTTTTAGAGCTGCAGAGCAAAGTGCTGCAGGTCACATGATCCATGAGAGACGGATCCGCTCATGCAAAGTTGCATGTCTAGTTTCTGAAGAAAGAAAAATTCCATTAACTCTCAAATTAGGCTGATAATGAGGTCAAAAGTTTAATTTGGGGGGGAAATTACAGGTTTAGGACCCCTAGTGGCCAAATGTTACACAGTATCCCTTTAATAGTTTTCAGCCATTGGTGAGCCACGAGGAAAGTTTTGGCAGGATAAAAATTTTGTTGCTCATTTGGGAAACTTGTCAGAACATCCAGTTATTGGAAAATGTCTGAAAAATGTCTATTTTCATCTTATCTGTGTTGACATATTGTATATGGACACCAGCATGGATTTCAAACTACACCATTGAAACATGAATTAAGGAATGGAGTTTCAAAGAAATAGATATTTTTTAAACTATAATTCTATGATTAACTAGATAATGTTTTAGTTTCACTCCTCTAATTTAAAAAAATGTCCTTTTCCCAAAGGTATTAAATGGAACCTGAGCTGTTTTACATCGTTGAGCGAGGCCCAGACACGAGTGCAAGCCCCCTCTGCCCTGCTGAGGTTGAAGAAAGGGGAAATACTTTACGGTCCTGCTGCCAGATTCACTGGCACAACTCACTTAAATCACTTCCCCAAATTAACTTGGAGATGATGAATATCACAACTTTGAGAGCAGACTAAGTAGGATGAAAAGAAAGGGGCAAGCTGAGCAAGGCCAAGTCTGAAGTCACTAAATGAAAAGAGAAAGATGTTGAGATTTCAGCATTTTGACCTGCTAATCCCGTTACAAAAACGCAGGGTCATGACGAGCTGCGGGGAATTGGGACAATGACAAAAAATTCCTTATACCACAGATGAGGCTTCTTTAATGGTCAACAATAATTCTACTCACGCTGTCACCTGCAGAGAGGTGGGAAAGCCCTGTTTGGTTCTGCTCTGAAATCCTGCAAACTGCTCGGAAATGATGCTGGGGATTGACGGAGGAACTGTTGTTCTGAATGCAGAGCAGCTCAATGCTTCGCTGCATGCCAGGTCGAGGTCAAAACACTTTCAGAGGTGAAGCGCAGTGAGGTCGATTGACCCGCAGGTCAGGGGAGTGAAGTGGAGCCAGAGCGCAGGAAGAATCTAAGTGTCTGCTGCTTTACTTCTTATTGCTGTATTTCAAGCATCAGATTTGGAAAATTTTGACACAATGAGTTGGAACTTGATGAGCAGGGTTGCTGGTGACATTCAGGTGCCCTACTGTGGTGCCGTCCCCTGGACCCCTCATGAAAACATTCCCATACTTTCCAAAGTCAATTTAACCCTTACATGTCAATTCAATTTGACAGCTTCTTAAGTCATTATAGTCAAAACACTTCCTCTTCCAAAGAACTAAACGTTATAGGCTACAGATTGATTTATTTTTCTGGGGCAGTGGTTCGGTGGGGTTGGGTTTAAGAGTGAGGGGCGTGTGTATGTGAGTTTGTGGTTATTATTGATTTTGTGTTAACTGTTTATTTTGTGTATGAATTTGCATTATTTTCAGCTCATATTCTATTTAATGACTTTGTTTTGTATGTTGTACGCTTTGCTGCCTTGTTTTGTTATCTTTGTAGAGGACCCCCTTGAAAGCGAGATGGTTCACCTCAAGGGGCAATTCCTCTGATAATAATGAAGCTAATATTTAAAAATCTTTTCTTAGCACAAATCTGTTTTAAAAACTACCAACCAGTGTCACTGCACCATTGCTGTTTTTGACTGTTTTGAAAAGTTTTTGTTGTAGGATTTGTAAAGAGTTTATTTGGAAAATAAACAATTTTTTGGTGAAGATATGTCCCATTTTACTAATTTAGAATACATTGTGATGTTAAGACTTGATTTCTAGATCAAAAGTAATTTCTATGATTTTTGTGAAGAGAGACTTCACAAAAAAAAGGGAAAAAAAGGGAGAAACAATTGCACCTTTAACAGCCAAGATGATGACCAGACTGAGGTATAAATTTGCCTAAAAGAAAAAAAATGCTACACATTGTAAAATGTTCTCTTAATTATTATAAATAAAACCAAATATCAGCAGCAGTATCAGCAAATCAGACTGTAAAATCAGAAAGTAAAATGATGATTAAATAACAAAACTACTTTTGGATTAACAATGCTAGCAAACATTAAATTCATAAAGATAAAGGATTTAATCTAAAAACAACACTGGATCATGCTTCACGATTCAGAACGTTAGAAAATTAATATATGTCAAGATCATGATTATGACTGATCATTTGCCCAATTTTACCCCCCCGACACATGGTGCCCAATGGAGCAGTGGCTCTGATGATATAATACAGCTATCTAAACATTTAGCATTTAGCCCTATGATACTAATAGGCTATTTTACTATACAATACCTTCAAATGTAACAACATGTTACAACACAGGTTCCTTGCTATAGTCTTGCAGTGCTACTAGCTAACAAATTGTATTTATGAATCCCTCTAAAGATATAAAAAAGGACAATACAGGAGGAATGAAATCGGAAAGTTAAAGTAGCATGGTGAAACTACATGCCGTAAAGCCTGCGGGTGGGGAGCGGGTTAATCGGAAGCTGGGTAGTGGGGAAGTAATGCCAGGGCTCATGGGGAATTACTGGGGAGATTTGGAGGGAATCTGCTGGCAGCTATTTCCCCGTCGCTTTTATTAGCCTAGATGTGCAATTTGTGCAGGCTGCTTTAATATGACAGGCAACTGTATGTCTTGCTTGTGCTTTCAAACCCCCCCGCAAATGCACACACATTTACTGGTTGGGGATTCAGGCTCAGCTCAGACAAGAATACGTGTCACCATGTGTTTGTTATATAACGCAAAAATGGCACTGTACTGCTGCCCATCGCTGAGCGTCTCATTTACTTGCCCTAACAGATGAGAAGTCAAAGTTGAACGCTGGGATTAAGTGTCCAGCTTAAAGGCTCTGAAGCCTCAGAAATTCCCTGAACTTCTGCTGCGCAGTCAAACATGGCCTCCCCGCTTTGTTTCTGCCACAGAACTTAGCCTTTTGGTGAGTGTGTGTCTGCACGCGTGTGTGCAGTGACAACCGTATCTGTGCCAACCCATATCCCCCTCAGGATGCGTGTGCACATCAAAGCAACCCCCCAGCAGCACTGCATACATGCACCTAAGCGCATGCTGTCTATCTTCCTCTCACACACACACACTCTCCGTCCAGGCCTACAGGCTCTTTGCTGCTTAGTATGTAAAGGATATGGAGGTGACCAGCATTGAATATGATGAGAGGAACATTAACTACAGAACTGTTGCAGCTAATTGTAAGAGTTCATGGTCAAACGGAGGTTAAAGTAGCTGCAGCCTGGCGGTGGGGTAACCAGGTGTGAGCATTTCTGGAATAATAATCAGGACCTGCTGACATGCCTCGGCGTTACAGGGTGGGAAAGGCCGCCGCAAGAGGCATGCTGGAGATTAATTGCTAACTATCGTGTCTTGCTGAGCCTTAAAATTGAAGCGTGCTTCATTAAGGGCAAAACAAATTAGAAACGGAGAGCAGAGTGAAGTGCAGACGGTTCCTCCATGATTTTGCTAAACACTTTATGTTGCAGAGGGAAGGAACGACTGCAACCCAGCTCAATGGAACTTCGAGGATAAGGTGCAGGAGTTGTGCCAGTGCAGGTGGGAGTTAACGTGGGAGGTAGAGGAGCTTAGAGAGACGCTGCATTTCAATCAACAGCGGCTTTGTGTTCTGATCCAGAGCTGTAGTCCTTATGAGAAGAAAGACAACAAACAATAAAAATGACACACGCGACAGTCTTGGGTGGATCATGTTTTCATCCCCTATATGTTCAGATTTTAGATATCTGTGAAAGTCTCATAGTTCATACAAACATTAGTTTACTTCCCATGCTGTCTGCCTGATCCTTCATCAGCTATGTACAGAATTCATCTGAAGTGGTCTTGTCATTGTTGTAATACTAAATTATAAGAGAGGAACCAAACAGGGGAGATCAATGTCGAGGGTATGTGCTAATTAGGTTTCCAAAAAAGTTTACAGAGCATTGAGTGTTTATTTTCCTAGATATAGTTTAATTTAATTACAGTGAAATTTACCCTGGCAGCGATAGATGACCTATCCATTTGTTTTTCATACTGCTTATTCCAACTCAGGCTCTCCCAACAATTAACAGCAGAGAGGCCGTGCAAACACAGAGACAAACAATCACTTCTGCTCAGATGGCCTCCTAAGGAGAATTCAGTGACCATGCAGCCTAACATGCATATCTGTGGATTGTGGGAGGAAGCTGGAGTACTCAGAACCACACATACACAGAAAGAGCATGCTAACTTTGCATTGAGCCGCTCCCTTTATTCACATTTACTTGCATCTTGCCTGCGTCTTGGTCTTTCTGACGCTGCTTCTCTGTGGGGTGCCGAGCAAAAGCATGCCGATGCATCCGGCACTCTGACAAAACCTGCAGCGCACGAGTTGTCAAAATCAGGGGGAACAAACTTGGAGCCCAGCGTGGGGTGAAGACAATTAAAAGACAAAGTCTTTACCCATCTTCAAAGCATAACTGGGTAGAAATCATTCCAGAAAAATAAGAGAAATTTGAATTGCATTTTTGGTAAATGGATAAATGTTTATAACCACCAAAATATAAAACTGCAACAAGAAATCTGTTAGAAGTCACAGCTTTGTCCATTTAGATGTTTATAATGGAGACAGATTTGATTCTCAGTCTAGCTGATCCACTTCTTCTGTCCTCCTTAATGGTTGGCATTTTCTTATTCAGGAGTAAAATCCCTAGGGGGGCGAACACAGAAAACTGCCCGACTGGCAGCTGAGTGAAAGTCTTGGAAAGTGCGGCGTGTTTGAGGAAAAGAGGATCACACAAAAGGTGGCATACCTTGAGGGACAGAACTAATGAAGCAGGTAATGAATGAACCTGCTTCCTAAAACATCAGCTCGCACAGCTGGAGCATAATGGACTGCGAAAACAAATGAGTCACCTATCAACTAAACTCACCCACTGATGTTTTTGGCGTAAATGCCTGAAACTATTAATGTCCAGCTCATTACGAAATAAGACAGGAAACTTTTTGATGGATTGAGGCATGAAGAACAGATTATTAGAGAGTTTATAGACTTTTTTGGTGCTGTTTTAGAGCACATTGGCCACACTTGTGCTTACATTTTCCTTCCTGCTTGTATGGGTTAATATAGGGCCATCAAATTCTAAACATATCCTGATGATTAGAATTTATAAAGGTTGAGGATTATATAGATGGTAACTATCTGTTTTTTCAGATTTTACCAGTATTGTCTCGATATGGGGGGCATAACAATAGCAAAATACATGGCAAATTCACATCTCTCATTCTTTCCTCTTCTTTCCTAAATTATTATTATTATATTGTTAGTGTGAGTATTATTATTATTATTGTTAATAATATAATAATAATAATATTTATAATGTAAATTAAATGAAGAAAATCTGGAATAAACAGGTTCCTCATTTCCCAGAGATGTTCTAATTTACATAGCCCGGCTTGACCGTCTATGCCCCCAAGCTGAGTGACATCATGATGACATCATCAGGTCTGCTTTCTCGAACACAATTCCCCAAAGACATTCAGTGACTGATAACATTGTACGTGTGCAGGAGGGACCGTTCGGTCTGCCAGCAGCTGTCAGACTATGGCCGGAAGTTCAGGGAAGTGAAGAAACACTGGGCCGATTCATCAGCAGTAAAACAGAGTGGCAGGTGGCCTCCCAACTGACCTAATCCTGTTGTCCTTTGGTGTCCTGCTGCCAGCCTCCTGGCCAGATCTGGCTCAACAGTCTGCACCCCTACTTGCCCCTGTTACGGCCCATCACCCCACAGAGACACAGCTATGAGCCCAAGCCTCAAACACCCCTGTCTGAGAGATATGTGTGTGTATATATATATATATGTGGCTTTGGACCTTGAGGGCGTTTCCGCCTTTATCAACACAGCCCCTGCTGAGGGTGACACCTGCAAATAACAGTTTAATAGCTGAGTAATGTCTCTGGCCTCCTCCCCAGCTGTGCCGGGGCAGCCTGGTGGGCCATGAGGCAATTGAAAAGCCTTTGCTGTTTTTAGTGCGAACATAAAACCAGATCCACACACACACGCACACACAAACACACACAGTGATGTGACTGTGTTTTATGTACAAGCACACAATCCGATGTGAGTTGATAAAACAGTCGGAAGGCTGAAAAACTGGAGCAGAAGTGGCAGCAGCTGGTCATTGAATGGGATTATACATCACATATCCTGAAAATCCACCTGCTCGGGATGCTAATGCGCTTCCTGCCATTACAGGTATGCGTCTGCAGTCACTCTCAGACGGCAATCTATGTGGATCAAACGGCTTTATCATAATAGCAAACCTCCTCTTTTTTTTCCTTTCTCAATTTAATCCACGCGTTTTGCAGGATATGAAAATTGCTGAAAAATGCCTCAGCCAGCGGTGAGCATTGATTTTACAATTTGATAGAGTATTTCTATTCATAGAGCCCAAAGGTTTTCCACCCAGCGCGATGATCAAATAGCCTGAGTCGACGGTACACAAATTCAAGAGATGCTGGTGGGGATAAATATGTATCTGCATCCATCTTCAAACCCTCCAGTGAAGCCAAAATAAGAATTTATCTGCGAGCAAGCAAAGTTCCGCCAGCAATGAAGGAATATACTCGGTGTCTGGACAGAGAAACAAGAAATGAATAGATAAAAACAACTCAACAAAATAGCAAAAAATATACAAAATAAAAGTGAGTATGTTAAACTCTCACACAGCTGGATGTGAGTAATGAATGACTAAACTACAGGTTATGAGAGGTATATAAGCATTTCATTTCTGCCCTGATAAATGAGAGTAAAAGCTCACGCTTTGCTTCTGTTTGCCACAATTGACAAAATGATTTATTTCACCATTAAAATATAATGCATTAGCCACTTCCTTTGCAGATAAAATCTCTCAGGTGAGCAATATTTCACTTGGTGGATCAGTTTAAACAGATAATGTCTTTAATTCTATTGCAGTAGCCAAGAGTTGCTGCTTATTTCTTCGAATTTACTCAGAAAAAGAGCTTTCGCTGCCTATTAAACCAAACATATGGTAATAAAGGTGTCAGTGTGTGCGCACTGCTGGCTATAATCACTTCATGTTTTGACACTTTCTATGACTAAATAAAGCAAGAGAGCTACTTAAAAAGCTCAGAGGCAAGAGATAAGTTACTGCTGCTGCTGATGAAACAAACCTCATTCCAGCAGCGGTGCGCCATGAAGACGAAGCCAGTTATAGTCTCTCGTAATAACCGCCACAATGTCCTTTTTCTTTTGTGGGGTCACACGAGATGAATTGAATATGAGTGCTTTATGATTTTCCATTTGTCACTCAAATTAACTTGGTCTTAATTAACCTCAGAAGCAATAACCTCACGATTTTGGACTACAATGAAAAAAATCTGTTCACCGAATGAGGTTCCCCTCCATCTGCAGCACCACCTTACTGTGATTTATGGGTTAAGGGAGCAGACAAACAAGAGACAAAGACTTAAAAGCAGCAAATCCATGATGTTTACTTGCTTGTGATGCTCGCTGGATAAAACTCCAAAAGTACAAAACAGGCCTGGAAAATGTTCAAGCTTTGGTGAATGTCAGCTTTACTGACAGAGAAGCAACAAAGACTTCTAAAGGTTTGGTTTCACCGGCTTTGGAAGAAAAACACCAGCTACCTTCAGGGTGCAGCGTGTAATAAAATTGAAATAAGTAGCAGCTTTAAGGGCAGATAGAAATAAATGATACACCGTGTATACAATTTTAAAGTAGTTACCTGTGCGGTGGTAGTACAATAGAACCAGTTGCAGATTAAAACATGTTTTTTTGGACAAAGATGGCCACCGTACATTCACAACTATCCTTGGCATTTGATATACACCATTCACAGTAAGGTAGGGATAGTGTTAGAGATTGGGTGGATGTGAAACATACACTAATGAAAATAGTGTTTCTTCTCATTCATTATTAGTAATATCAATGGAAACTTTGACTAATTTCATTAAAATTCTGTCAAATAGGAAAAACACTCAAATAACAATAGCAATATCCCTCACTTATTGTGAACAGTGTATTTTCTATGCACATCTTTATCACTACTTCTCAGTAATTTGTACAAACTCTTTCTTTAATGATGTCTTATAGTGACTGTTTTTCAATTCAGAAAGCAAAAAAAGGACAAAGTCTGAAAATACTTCCACTTGCAGTGTCAATAACTTCAGAAACTCTTCACATTTTTGTCATAAAGCAAGATAAAAGCTCCAAGAGTCCTCCACGATGTCCAAAAACTACTTTGAGAAGAAAGTCAGTGGTGATGTATCAGTGATGTCATTGCTGCTTCATACCCGACCTCATACATGTCAGGAATGAGTTCAGTCTAAGAGTTTGAGCCACGCAGCAAACCGCCGCACAGCTGTTCTGTGAACAACTACCGCTGGATTTGAAGGAGTCAGAGAGCAACGGTTTCTTTCATCGCTGGATGTGAAAAAAGGATAATTGAAGC
Source organism: Craterocephalus amniculus (assembly GCA_036024015.1). Classification (NCBI taxonomy): domain Eukaryota; kingdom Metazoa; phylum Chordata; class Actinopteri; order Atheriniformes; family Atherinidae; genus Craterocephalus; species Craterocephalus amniculus. The sequence goes on along the minus strand of JAVQJG010000743.1, from coordinate 11,785 downwards.
AGACTAAATGGATCAATTCAATCAGTGAGACATGATTGAATTAAGTTTATCCTGGTTAGGTTATCATACCTGTTAAACTCAACAGTTTTGAGACTGATTCACACAAATGATTTAGTTTCTTTCTAATAAAGAATCTCATAGGCTCAATTTCATGGAAAGTCAATTAAAAGACTTACATTGTTCCAAATTAAATATTTGATTTCTCCAAAGTACATTGATATTAACATCATAGCTCATAACACAACATAAATGGACACAATTTGAATTGTAAACATTCACATTATCATAGTTTCAAAAATGGAATAATAACACAAATGAACTGAATGTGGTGATGGATGAGTCTTTGTACAACTCATACAGTATCAAATTATTTAATTTAATTAACTTGGTTTAATTAACTTAGATAAAAATAATTCAGTCACCTGTTACATGATGAAACTCTTAAAATTTCCTTTAAAATGTTCTCTATTTCATGTTAACTGAATCGACAAAAGGTTATTTTTAGCTTTTTAATAAAAATCATGATCATATTGAGAATACATGGAGTCCAATGGTCTGTATGTAGTATTTGAATGTTAACAATTTGTATTGGTATTTTATCTGAAGAAGCAAAACTTTAATCTAAAGACATAAGTATCCATCTGTCGCTTTAATTATCTCAGATAGATTGCAGAGGCAGGGCAGATGTACCCACTTGGTACTAGAACCACTGCAGCGCCACATGATCTTCATGTTCTTAAATGTTGAAGCCTCAGAGGGATGCAATGAGACTGACAGCAGAGGATAACATGGTGAGCGTGAGGGAAGAGGAGAAGCAGATAACATTCTGACCTCGCAGACTAATTAGCGAAGGGAGAATGAGTAAACTGGAAGCGAAGAGGGGGTATGACATAGATTCGATGGCTGATCTCAGAATCTTTTGATTTCCAAGAAGCGATAATTACCCTCCATAATTTCTGCAAACTGCATTTTCGCTCTACGCGTCACAGTGGAAAGAGAAAAAAAAAAAGGAAAGGGGAGCAAGCAGAGTGGCGTTTTACATCTGAGTGGCATTCAACCTCCCCTCTGGTTTAACCGGCCCGGTCAGTAAATCACAGCGTCTCTTTTTCTTGCCTTCCCTGCCTTTTGCTGAGGTCAGCTACCGGCAGTCCAGACGTAAGGGGGAAGCATCCATCACTTTTTTATACATCCAAAGCTGCGGCTGCTTAATGCAGCCTGAGATAGAGCAACAATCCAATCAGCCGGCTGAGATTCAATCCTGCCACATTCCCGCGATTCGGCTATTTTCTGACTGAAAAGTGCAGAGAGCTGCAGGCCCAGTTTTTAGAGGGGGAAAAAAAAACATGCAGACTGCTTGAATCAATATATTTGAGACAGACGCAGGTAAGTGTGACCGAGTTAAAAACAATCTTTGTTGTAAGAAAATGATTTCCCAGTAGGGAGTCCTTAAAGTAAAGTTGGATTCAACAAACTCAAAGCTGAGTGTTCTAGTGTGATTTGGAGCAATTTTCAGGAAACAGCCTCTTGAGACTAATACTGTATTTGAGGAGAATTAAGGTCCACCGCATTGTTTCCCATTCTGCTCATCCAGTAGTGTGTGCATTGCCGAAACATGGAACAAAACTGTCGGTGTAAACACATTATGCCTTCTTGAAACAATGGTGAATAGTCGACATCACACCCCGTAGCTGAAAAGAGGCTATTAACCTCAATTTGGGTAACATAGATAATCTACTGACTCACTATTGTTAATCCCTCAAATCCTCAGCCGGTTGATGCCTACCTAACCTCCATTTAGCCGCCCAACAGCTGGTGGGGGAGAAGATTTTAAGGTTGGTGCAGGGTTAAGAACGAAACTTGGGAGGGAAAACTAGTCCAGGATCTGCTATTACACTGTTTGTTTTACCTGCCTATGTTATTTTTTCCAAAGACTTTCTTAAGCAATCAAAGTCAGATTCAGCTTTCAAAAACTTGAGTTTTTCTAAAGTTGGAGAAAAGTAAGACATTGTATGTTCAATGTCTTGTACAACTTGCAAAATTGGTGGTAAATATTAGGTGGTATACTGGTTAAAAACCCCAATAATCAAACATAAATTGGTGCAAAAAGAAACTCAACACAAAAAATATGATAAGTTGACCATTCAGCAAACATTAAGAACAGCTATTTTTATTAAATACAAACACAAACATTAACATATAGATGAACAAAGACAAAGGAGAGATAATAAACAGACATGAATTGCAAATTACTTTCCAAGAGGAAATGACAAATGAGGTGGTCGCTGATGTGCAGGTCTCTGCCTTGTATCAGCATATAAAAAAACCTCTACTTTCACCCCCATTCTTCAGTGAAGGGTAAAGGATTGATTAAAACAGCACAATGTAGACCAGGGAGGTGGTTCATCAAATGTCCACACCTGTGGACATCTGATGAACCATGATTTCCATAAATAGCAGAATTTATATTTATTTGTTGAAAATTTTTCAGATTCAACATCCGGAAGAAATGTTTAGGCTTTATGATCTTTTTTATTTTATGACCCAAGTATTTCCTCTTTTTCATTTTTAAACCTTACAACCTGTTGTCTCGAATATAATTCTCATTTACATTTATATTGGGGCAGGTAAGGGTGGGGTTTGTTGTTTCTGATACTTATTTTGATTGTTTTTATTAGTTTTTTGCAAAGCCCTTTGGGCTATATCAATTTTGTAAGAAAAGTGCTGTACAAATAAAGACTGATTAATGATTATACAATAATGAGACATTGTAAATAACACAATACCTTCCCCCCATTGAAAACAATGTCAGCATTAGTTTGTGTTAAAGGCATGTTTTCCTTAATTCAGCTCAAACAAGGCTCATTCATATGCATATTAACGCTTTGATGCATGAATTATTAAGAAAGAGTGCCACATGTATTTTGAATACAGTAATTTACTTCCAGACACATACAGTGATGCTTTTTTTCTCAATCAAATAAACTTTTTATTTTTTTTATGTATTTTGATAGAATATTTAAATTTATGAATTAACTATACTTTCCACATTTCTATGATATGGATATTCTATAAAAATATGGTTTTATCATTTTTCTTTTCCTGTTTATCACGAAGTTATTTTATCACCATGTATGTATTTAAATATATAAATATTCATTCTACAGTAAGTAACAGTGTACTGCATGACTCACTGATGTCCCCTGAAGTGGCAAAATTACAAATGTTCCATCTCTACTCATGAATATACTAGAAAACAGCTGTCTGTAGTACATGAAAGGGTTAATGGTTTTAAATCAGTCTTAAACATTAAATTAGAATCAATCATCATGTTCTCTTAAAATAGCTTTTAGCCTTCATCACTTCTCCAGGATCAAACTTTGAATATGAGTCTTTTCCAACATGTTTGCTAATGTCTATTTACGTTTATGTGAAAACCTGTCACTGATGCACCAATCATTCTTTGTCACAACTGGATGTTTAAATTTGAAAATACAGAAACCATGGTTATCGAAGATGAATCTCCACTGCTGCTCCTCTCACTGAATCACAGAGTACTCATCAACTCTCACTCAGAGAAGGATTCAAGGACCCTTTTGGGACCAGCTCTAAAGTTTTAAGCCAAGGCTCAACAAGAACACAACAAAGCTGACAATCACATCATTCTGAGAGGGTTTTGTTCATCCTTTTATCTTAAAAATGTAATATATTTGCACACAGAGACAAAGTTAGCCTGCACAGACTTGTTTATATTCAACCGCAAGGACATATTAAGATTCAAATCATGCCTGCCTCCCATCTTGATAAATGGAAAGAGTCTGCAAAAACTTCCCTAAATGGCCCTCTGGCATGGCTGGGGAATAAATTGAGCTAATCAGCGGTGGCTTCACAATCACTGCATCCACAAAGTAATCAAAGAGTTGAAAAGGAACCACACTGTGCATTTAGATGCAGGTGTGTCTATGGATGTGTTTCAAATTCAGCTTTGAGATATCTTCTTGTCTGGGCACTAAAAGCCAATTTAGAGTGTTGCAGCCACAATCATACACGTTTGTCCTCACAGCACAGGGAAAAAAAACAGTTTCTCCGTGATGTGGAGGCAGTAGGCATCTCGTTCAGGTGAAAAGTCGCTCTGGGTCACCCAAGAGAAATGTAGATTTACACACCCTGAGGGAGGATGCGTGGTAAACTAAATGTTGACACTCAACAAAAATGAGCCTTTTTGCTCAAATGGCTTCTTCAAGTCAGGATCCAAACCTCAGTGGATTCAAACAAATGACTGACAGAGGCATGACTTTGCAAAGTCACAGCTAGCTTAACCTTTGCCTCTCTTTCCTATATGGCTTATTCAGTTCAAAATAAAACAAGGATGAATAACGAACAATTCCCCTCGGCCTGATGACGGTGGAATAACTCCTCTGATTTGGGTAGAACAGAACACCTGCTTTCTTTGCTAATGGGCATGCTCACACCCCCTCCAAGAGAGGTTCCTGCAGCCAATTTAGTCACCGGCGAGGATATTCTCAAAGGTGGCAATTGCAGGAAAGAAATAGCTAGTGTGTGTAACTTTGACCGATTCCCCCCTGTGGAGTTGAGGCTGAAGAGTGATGGATAACCACTCAGCCAAGCCACTGCTCTTTTCTACAAGCCTGGGTCCTCTCCCAAGGGTGTGGCTACATAAAACTACACAGGAATAGCAAATTCTAAACAAATTCAACTCCGTCTCAGCGGGGCTTTAGCTCCAAAGTCAAACTAGTGTTGACTTTATCTGCAGGCATGGATCAACTCTGTCATGGTGTCAGCTTGATCAAATGTCTTGTTTACCTCACCCTGGCAAATGGAAAACTTTGCTAATTGTGCTAATTTCCTCCAGAATAACAACGCTTTGTCAAGGAGAAGCGGGTCAACCATAGTTTTACGCACACACTCCAACAAAATCCAGTGCTTTAACTTGTCATCGGTGTTAAGCATCCTCTAAATATGTAAGTCACCTTCTCAACTGTCATCAAAAAACAATCAGTTCCACTAAACCAACAGGAGGGGCTCTGCTGCTGCATAGTAAAAATGTGACATTGAAATCCAATGTGGGGGGAAAAAAACAAAACAATTGTACCAAGTCCTAATGCCTAAGAAAGGAAGGACATATGCAAATCTATAATATGAAATGGATATTATCTTTCACCTACAACTGCTGCGGACTTTGAGTTCCTTTTCCAGATCAAAGGTGAATGTTTAACAACTTTTGTTCAACCATTTTTACTCCAACATTTCCAGCACCCCAGCAAGGGACATACTCCCTTACAATTCTGTGCCACCCAGATAAGTCCAGTCAACCTGATGTCTAGCACAATGCAAGGACAGGACTTTTGGCAGGCAAACCACACAACAAAAACCCCTCACCCCTTTTCTGTCTTACTCTTCCCAGTGGTCTAAGAGCTCAGTAAGCCTACTGAAACAAGCGCTGGTGAGCAGAACGCTTTTGTAATGGCTTGATGATGGGAACATTACTGAGAGGACAGAGAGAGGCTTTTTCAAAAGGCAATGGACCATAATCCCTCTGTTTGTAACAGCAAGAGGGTAAATCAAGAATATGTTGGACCTGAAACGACTCTCCGTCTCCTCCCTCTCTCAGTGACGTGCTCACCAGTAAGAGGCCTGCTGAACAGAGTTAAGTGAACCAAGGGAAATGGACTTCCATTCGAAAAAGGAATTACATGGATATCCCTTTGGAAACCCACTGTTAAGAGAGCAGCCAAATCTATGTTGGGATTAAACGCAGCATCCCTTCACAAATCTCCTTTGAACGTGGTCCTCAGTTACATTCCCATTAATTCCACAAGAGTGTGTATTGAAGAACCATATGCAGTTCTCATACCTAGAACAGTTATTGATGAGGAGTGGCAAACCTTGGGAAATACATTTTCGTTCTTGTTTGCATTAGTCAAGCAAGAAAATTACAGTAGTCAGAGGTTTTTTTCATTAAGAAGCCATATAAAAGACAGTGATTGACAATGGGCTCGCACACACAACTCATTGTGTTTGATTGCGCTCCTCACCACTCCTCCCCTCCCTTTGCTTCATCCCTTCTTAACTGACACCTGGTGCATCTTATCTCCGTCGACCCATGCCTCCCTGCTCACACTCCGCTGCCTCTCCCGTTAAGAGGCGGGACAACGGCGAGCGAACAGGCCCTCCCTCTGCGCGGAACTGATAGAGCCTTAATCTGAGGGCCGATGCTCAGGAAGAGGCTGATTAACGGGGGCCGAGGAGTAAGAGGCAGGGCCTTATCATGGCCAGCAAAATCATCTCAGCTCTCTGGGCTAATTGGCTGGGGAGCCAGTGGCCAGCTGCTGGGCAGAGATTGGGCCACCTGATGGCTCTCTGTTCACAGTGTCGTCGAGTGTACTTCTATGCTCTCTCTCCCCAGAGTTTGCAACCGTTTAATGAACTCAACCTTGTGATACGGCAAGTTCCCTTACAGCCAGGCAGCATGTGCACTCAAACCCCAGCATGCATACGCCACATGAATCCTGATGTAATTTTTAAAAGCCTTACTTGGGAAGGGTGGGGGGTAGGGTGGGGGATATGAGTGTGGAAGGTACAATGCTAGGTAAAAGGATTAATCGAGCTTAACAATAGGAGCTTGTGAATCACTCCTGGGATCTCTGATACAAATGCCTTGTTTGCACAGGAACATTTCCCCATGACGCCCCCTTGATATTTGCACAAAATTGCTGAGATAATATGTCCGCTGTTCAAACCTTCAGGCTTCAGTGTTGGTTTGGACAAGAAGTAGGGCAAGAAATTAATTACCTTTCCTTTGGTTTTCTACAAGCTGAGCTGTGTCCTGAACACTAGAGGCAAGACCTCAACAGAAGAGAAAAAGCTAAGCATTGAGAAATTAAATTATAAATCTTTAAGTCTTTTTTGGTAAAAACAAGATAAAAAAAAAAAAAAAAGAAAAAAAAAAGGTTTTTGGACTTCTCTTAAATATTTCTGTTTATTATATTTATCACATCAATGGTAATTGAGATACTGCTGAGACTGAACTGGAATCCATTTGTGTCTTTAAACAACTTGTGCAGCATTCCACAACTTATGGTACTACTTACAAACTTCGAGTGGCCAAACAATGCTGGAAATCTTCCAAAAGACACCAAAAGACTCTCAGGCTGAATTATCGATGCAATCCATTGGTTTTCCTTAGCTTGGCAATTGTTTTTTGTGAATTGGCTCGTATGAACTGAGTAAGTGTAAACTGGAACAATGTAGATTTGTTTTAATTAAATCTCAGTGAATGTCTGGAAAGTGACTCAAGTTGACTTTGTTAAGAAAAAGCACTATACAAATAAACCTGAAATGCACTGAACTGAACTACAGCCACAACAGCAGGTGATAAGCATCGCCTAATTGATGCAAGCCCAACAACCAGCAGGAATAACCTAAACCCAAAAAAGTAGCTCTGGAAAGACTCAACAATAGTTATGCTCTGACACTCATATTTTATAATAATGGAAAGGTCTGACTGTCTTTCCTAAAAAACCCATACATTTATCTTATCTGCCACAGGGGCTGCAGGGTACTACCTAGCAAGCTATAATCTGCCACGCAGCATCTCTAATCAGTCTGGTCTGATTTCAGTGTTTTTACTGTGTATGGTTCCTGACAAACTCAAATAAAACAAAATAAAAGTATATATGTAAACAGGACATTCTGCGTTTGGGTTATGTTATTGGTTTGACATTAAGAATTCCCATGGCATGTATCTAAATGACATGAGACACTATTCTTCAGTTTTTTGGACTGAAAGTTACAAGTGTACAAAAGTCTTACTTACACTACCTGAGCTGACTAATTGACTCTGATCTGGTATTTATGTTAGTCTACTCTCCTTTTTCGTCTACCTATATACATTTCAGTGATATATGTGAAAGGACAGGAGTGCAAATTTTGCAATATATCCAACCTCTTGCACTTCACATTGTTACTTTCTGACAGCTCATGTATAATTAGGCCGTAAGAGGAGCATATTAGACATAAAATGAAATAGCTCGGTCCTCAAATGAGGCGAGAAGCTCTGTTCTACATTCTACTAATACAAGATGTCTGTTGGATGAATCCCAGTCCCTAGTCATCTCCCAGCCACCCTTCCAAACTGCTTGCATTAGCATAAAATTCATGTCAGACAGCATGCAGGATTCAGCAGAAGTGTGACAGGAGAAAGAAGGGTTTTCCTTGCCCTCCCCCCCAAAAAAGTGTAAGAGGAAGACTGCAAGGCAAGCATCAAGTCTGTGTGTATTTGTATGTGTGTGGCAAGGAAGGGGGGGCTACGCAATTTCTTAACCCAGATCTGCACCACAAGCAGAATCGAAACCAAGTCCCTTAAACGCTCCAAGTTCAAGCCCATTTCAATATTCGCTCCTCAGCGAATCTAAAACCTGTGACATTAAAATAAAGCTGCTTTAGCAGGATTTCTGCAGTAGCTTGCCTGATAAGATCAACAGGGCAAGGCAACACTTACTGACAAAGAAAAATTGGTTGCAATTGAGTGTCAGATCCACACGGAAGTAAGACGAGATACTCTGTCCTTTTGAGCGCACAATTGAGCCTAAAATCCCTGTCAGCATCTTGATCAGAGAAAGGATAACTATGACTTTATGCAATGAAATGAAAAATAAAACAGTAGTCAGCGAATATTTTACACGACAATGTCAGGAATCCTAGCGGACACATGACAAAATGTCTGAGTTACAAGTCACATACTGCTTTAGAGATTTTCAGTGTGAATCTGGTGTCATTCTTGCAGACTTTTAAAGATACCATGACTTTTTCTGTTTGAACATTTGACACATTAACGGCTCCGTTTGAATATTCCCTGTAATCCTTATGATATATTTTAAGTTAAAACCCAACAATCCCCTTGTTGCAGCTGAAATGTGCGAATCAGCAGGAAATTCAGAGAAAGATATCAAAGATGAACCTTTCAGAATTCCCTCGATTTAACAAGGGCAGTGCTGCGTGTATCCCCTTAATAAACCTGAGTGATAGCTGGCGAATAAAAGTAATGAAAGACATCAGGATATCTAGGGAAGTTTATGTGTCTGATTTGTATGCATGGGGGAACTCGGTGCTCTCAAGGCACCGCATCCTGCTCTTTCCACACCAAGACGAAGCTGTGCACTCACTGTGTGGCTGCCTGCAGAACTTCTGTTACAGCGAGGATAATTGAGTCTATAAAGAGAAATTCAACACCTGACAAGAAGTGTGGTAATTCATTACAAGCAACAACATCTCCCACAAATACACAAAAATGCTATTTACTTGAGAGTCTATTGGCAAATCATACTAAGAAACTCCAATTCTCAAATTTAGTTAATGCTAGAAATTCTAGACATTTTCTAACAGTGGTATAGTTTAAGAAACCCAATAATATTGGCATTTCTTTTAAACACCTGGAGGTTTTGCTAAATTGGGTGAGACTTGCCTTGAGGCAAACTTGATCATTTTACCAGGGAAGTAAAAAAGACACAGGGAAGAGTTTGATGTTTAGATCAAAGTAGCTATTCATTGTGTTCAAAATGCCAACTTCTTAAGACTTGTGTAAAAAGAGATCTCAAGGACACCTTAGGGTGAAAGATAACCTGAAAACATGAGATGCTAACTTATATTTTAGCATTTCTCCAGCTTAAATACCAGCATAAACTGAGATAAACCAAAGCTAACAGAAAGCTAAATCAAAGGGGAAATGATAACAGATGTATACAAGACTTTCTTAAGCTGAAATGCTAGCACCAATTGAGTTAAACTTCATCTAAATATAAGCCAAAAGAAAGCTAAACAATAGAAAGAAGTGAAGATACATATTAGCATTTCTATTCCTGCTAGCATCAAAGGCTAACAGAGAGCTGGAAACAGTGGATAAATGCTAACAGATAAAATATTTCTTTAACTAAACCTTCTAAGACCAACTGCGCTAAACTTTATGCTAACAGAAAGCTTATACATTGGTATTCCAGCTGTCAGCAATCAAGACAGAAAAAAAGCTGAGTCTGACATGGATTGGTGTGTTTGCCTTAGCCTGCTGATTAAAAGTTAGTTAAGAGAGCACAAAGCTAGCTGCCTAAACAGCCAAATGAGGACGTCTGGTGCTGTGAATGAGGGTGACAGACCCTCATTCACAGCAAGAATTACAGCAGCAGATACTGAAAGAGAGACAGACAATAAGAATTAGAGGTACATGGAGGCTGAAACAGACAGAAGCAGAGAGACACAGAGAGATGCTTTGCGTGGTGTAAATCACTGGGCCTGAAGCATGATGCCAGGCTTGCCAAACAGCTGTTTGGTATGCAGGGTGTAAAGCCTGTTCTCCATCGGAGCTGACATCCCGGGCAGAGGAATTATGATGAGAGATGATTGTATCATGACTGTAATTGTAAATGTAAATCCTGCAGAGCGGCCACCCTCTTTTTTGTGCATAACGATGAGTTGCCCAAACAAAATTTACATTCCACTTCATATCGTGCGGCGACTGCATTACTTTGACAAACAATAACCATTGACAAATGAATAACATAAAAGGAGATGATTAACTCCAGAAAAGCAATCTGGGCAGATAATTTACGCTGTGTTCATGTGCTGCAGGCAGTACTTGTTTTTTTCTGTGTACGAATATGGCAGCAGAGATTTACATTGTGCAGTTATTGTGCATGCAGACACATTCACTCACATTTTGCCATTAAAGCCCCTCCAGCCTAACTTTAAGGGTCTTACGTTGTACATAGCTGAAGAACTTGTAACATTTAAGTTGCAGTCTAGTCAAAGCGACATGCTGCATGTGTGATAAAACAGCTGCTGGTGCTTCTCTTTATCCAAAAAACAACTATAATGTGCCACTAATTAGAGGGGTGTAATCACTGGTCTATGGTGATTACAAAGATACACAGACAGAATAGAAGGTAGGGTTTATCCCTGTCTGCTTGGGACTCCAGAGGAATCCATCTCATGAAGGCAGGCAAGGAGACTCAATGTTGCATTGATACAACAAGTGTAATTAGCATACACAAATAACTGTGTGCTGCAGCTCATTTTTCATCAGCCAAAGAGGTAAATGAGCTAACAAAGTTTGTTCAAATTGCCCTAATTAAAGAAGCTAATTGATGTTTTTCTCTTTATGTTGCTCTGGTTGACAGTGGAGAACTGTATGCAGGTCTGTATGAAAGGGAGATAATCTGTCAGATAGAAATCTGACAAACACCACCACAGATGAGGTGAATGAAACTTCACTGATCCCCTTCAGATAAACAAATGAACAAAGCTGCAATACTCATTTTCAGGGATGATGCAAGATTTTATTTGGGAGCACTTTTCCCCCCAAAAAAGCTATTGGAAAGAAAGGTGTTTGGAGTGTTAGGCTCCATAGAAAACTCTCCAAAAGCATGAATATCTGACAGGACAAACACACAAGTAGAAGTTAATTTTTATTTTTTCATTTTTAGGGAGGATTTGGGTACTTTTAAGTCTATTGCACTGGAGAAAACTGTTCTTGCAACTACAGACTATGGCCACCAACCTTGACTAGTTATGAAAACAAAATTAACCAAGCTGAAAGTTTTAGTGTGCATTAGGGCTGCACAATTAATCGAATTTTTATCGTGATCACGATTTTGGTCGCCACAATTAAATGAGCTTGATCGTCATGATATTAAACATTCAAAATAGGAGCTCCGCTGCTGCATCTCTTATCATCACACACGTTTTCAACCAGCAGTCTGCCAACCACCAGGGGGCG